>JBCJKH010073820.1:13463-24900 GCA_039877255.1 Loriculus beryllinus | reverse complement strand
ACCTCACACTAAACCATGTCACCCAAGGCTCTGTCCAACCTGGCCTTGAACACTGCCAGGGATGAAGCATTCACAACTTCCTTGAGCAACCCATTCCAGTGCTTCATTACCCTTACAGTAAAGAATTTCTTCCTCATGTTCAATCTAAACCTCCCCTGTTTAAGTTTTAACCCATTACACATGCTACCTCTGACAGTTAAAACCTGTACTGGCCCAAATATCAAGAAGCACAATTCCATTATTCCATTTTTCAACTTGCAAATCCTTGTGTGCAAAAGCACTGAGTCTCTAGAATTTCAGGGAAGCTCTAGTTGACAATCTGCAAATAACTGTACACATAAAACATAGCAGGGGAGAACAGGTGGGGACTGAGGTGTACAGCTAAGGTGCAGCAACAAATCGAGGAAAAGCAATTTTAGAATAGAAGTAAAACAGAGATGAGAAATATTTAGAGAAAGTAATCATGCATAAAGTACCACAACTTGTCATCCCAACCCAACAGAAAAGCTAGCAGTAGAGATGGGGCCTGGGAACAGGCATGATTCATCTACTGGCTAATGTATATTGTAATAGCATCCTGAAAGTACTGGCAACAGCAGAAGCACAACAAACCAAGCAAGACCACTCAGCTAAATATGCCATTACAATGCATGCACAGTTGTTTTATTATACACAGGCCACACGATTAGTACTCATCACGTAAGAACGTATGATTAGGTTCACTTCAGAAGCAGATACAGATGGGCAATGTGGATGTCCAGAGAATCTACACAAGCAATGAAAAGCTACATGCATGGTAAAACTGGATGAACTTTGCCCTCTGATGGATGATGCACATGTCTAAAGACAGGCTGATATTTTCCCTCACCACATGTCAGGGGAATAAAAGGTGTTAAAAAACCATCCATTTCTTTATTATGCACAGCCATAAATGCCAACTTTTTTAATTAGAAGGATGGAACATCAGCATTTAACAAGGTTTAGGAAAACTGCTTATGAGAGGTCTTCCATCTACCCTTCTGTAATATGCTTCTTATAACAACATACATTTCCTCATACCACATGTGAAGCTCATGTTTGCCAGCACTGCTATTTGGGGCTCCCAGCATATTTTATAAGTTCTACACAAATTAAAATAATAGGTGAGGTGATACAATCCGTACTTCAGTGTCCTAGCCTTGGACTAATTGCACTTCATTTGCTTCCATGGGGCCATATTCACTGCCTCTGAGTAGTTTTGACTAAAATGGCTCCTCTAGAGAAGGACAAAAGAAAAAAATTCTTACGTCTTAAGGAGGTGTTGCTTGCCACCAGCCTGATTATAAGTATTTATTGTGCATTATATAACCTCATCTATCATCATTTTCTACTATAACATTCTTCACTATATGAGTCTGTTTTCAGGCCTTCCGCTTACCATTTAAGTTTCCCTTTAGCTCAGATTTGATACACATTTTCCTTTTTTCTTTTTCTTCCCCCAGATAATGGTTTTGGAGGTTTGACAGTGGTAATAAATGTAAAGAGCTTAATTTTAAGGTATAATTTTATGCTCACACTACTCAAAAGCAACTTTGATAAATAATAGAGGCAGACAGATCACACAAAATAAGCTAATTACTTCAAATCTTTTTTAAAATTTCAAAACCAGACAATCTTCACAAATTAACCAAAGGCTGCAAGCCATATTTTCTGAAGCTGGTACAGGAACGACAGTGTCATCTACCTTCAAACAGACCCTATGTGTTATGCTTCCAACCATTAGGAAGCGCTTAGAAATGCCACCACTGTTCACATGTGTCTGTAGATGTTTTTTTGAGTTTTTAAACCACTACTTTAAACTTCCTACCAAAAAACTAAGCCAAGAATCCCAGTACTATCCTAAGATAAGATGACAGGGCTTTAAGATTAATAACAAATATTAAGATTGAAGATGAAAGCTGAAAAGCTGGAAACACCAGTGGTCCTTGCAAGAGCAAGGGAGCTGACGCCACTGAAAACATAGCCCATGTTACAATTTCTGCAGTCAACAAATAACACGCTTTCACCTGGTGCTCTGAAGATGCAATTAGGAGAGAAATCTTCAAATATTAACTCCCACTCTACCTTCCATTTCAGGCAATTCAGCCAGGTGCATACATCAACTACAAAACAAGTTAATGAAATACTCAAATCTAGCAGCCAGTGAGTGGATCATCACTATTAATCAAGTGAAAAAGTTTTGCTTCTTCCCTAACCTCAACTCATACACAATTGAAATTTAACCATGACAGTATAGTTGTTTTAGAAAACTCTAAGCCCTTAGCCCCAGTGCTTATGGCAATGAGTTCTGCAAATTAACAGCAAGAGTGAGGTAAATCAATTACTTACCACATACAGTTAGTCTTGCTTATGTGTACATACATATGTGCATATATATACAGAAAGACATTGGCACAGCCTCCATCAAAAACCACAAATTACTGAGAACTTAGTGCAACTAAAGGAGGGTAGGTAGGTATGATGCCATAGCACATTAGAACAGCCCTGTAATGAGAACCTAAGACTATGACATCCTAGGCAGGATGCATTGGTACAAAGCACATACCACTTTCTTGTTCATAAACACTCTATGAGGCTTCTGAGATTCAACCATTTCCCTGCAGAGTCCACAGGGCAGTTGTAGTTACACTCCCTGATTTAAGCACCTGCTGAGTATATACTCCTCCAATATATTTTTAAATTTTAAATTTACTTAAATTTACACAAAACTATTAGAGGAAAAACAAGTTAAAAAATTACTTATAGTTCAATTCCAAATCAAACTCTTCTGATTTGGACATATAACCCTGTAAAGTTTTTATTTGGGGTTTGAGGTTGTTCGAGTTTGGGGGTTTTTCTTTTAACTTTTAAACTGGAAAGTCCAGTTTTAGTCAAATAGGAGAATCATTAAATGTAAAAAATTCTCAGTTAGATGAAATCACTGAATATGACCCAAATTTGTGAGTTTTAGATAATTTAGTTGGATTTTCAATAGATTTGATGGTTTTCAAAAGTAAATCAGTCCAGTTAATACAACTCTTTACAAAGACTTGTTTGCAGAGTCTCCTTCAACCTGCATCCACTTCTATTGGCCATCTTTTCACATACACTCTGTCTATCAGAACAATGAAAACTGAAACAGATACTCAAGCTGGTATAAATTAAAGGAATTTCTCTGGCTGTTACATTCATGCTAGACTGATTCTGGTGCTTCATTTCAGCAGTAGGCATGCTGTTATGAATAGTTCAGAAAATACATTCTGTAGAAGAGTATGTAAGACTGGCTTAAAAAAACACAGCTATAAATGTCAAGTGCAGTTCTTCCAAGTGTACTAATCCAATTCATTTTCATCAGCAAGTGCATGGTCCTCATTATGTACTAGGCATTCGAGCATAAGCAGCAACAAATGGGCTAGACCCATAACTAGCATTAGAAATAGTGATTTCAGCAGTACTTTCCCCCCCATCAATTTGGAGCAGATAATAATTTGGTTCTGTAATCTTATCTTCCCTCTTTTCCACCATGCAAATCCTGACTTATCATGCATTTTAAGAGTAATTTTTAAGAGACTTTCTTTAAATTATTTGGACATCTTTATTGGCAATATACTGGAGGGATAACAGTAAAGCTTCACTTCCAACAAGGCCATGAAAAAAAAAGCCTTTATTCAAAGGAAGCAGTCCTTCATTCCTCTCAGCAACCTGAAGAGCTTCCTGCTGTTCTGCAGGGTGTCTGAGAAGGGGAATTGCTGTTAACCATGCCTCTCAGGCTCCACTGTTATTAGCATTCAAGTCCTTTCTTTACCCATTTTCCCCTCAGCTTTCACTATATATATTTCCTGAGACATAAATATCTTGCTTCTTGAAAATGTATCCTGGCTTTGGCTAGAATAGAGCTAATTTTCTTCCTAGTAATGATTGCAATGCTGTGTTTTGGATTTAGTATGCAAATAATGCTGATAACACACCAGTGTTTTAGTTGTTGCTACTTAGCATTTACCCTAATCATGGACTTTTCAGTCTCTCATTCTCTGCCAGCGAAGAGGGGCACAAGGAGCTGGGAGGTGGTGCAGCCAGGACAGCTGACCCAAACTAGCCAAAGGGATATTCCATACACTAGAATGTCATGAAGCCTTGAGACACACTTAATCTGCAACTCCTACATGCCATATCCTCCCCAGGTGCCACAAACCTTAGGTTTCATTGTTTTTAACACCCACTCTCTCTCCACTCTCAAATGCTAAAATTAAGAGACGTAAAAATGCAGGTAAACCCTGGTCTTAGTTTTCTCTGGTTAAAACTGAGGCTTGACCTCCATTACAATTATTTAGACACATCTTAATTATTCCTATTTAAAAATCACAGATTTGTTGATATTGCTTTTATATAAAACAGTAAAGTAAAACAAGTCACAAATCCTTTAATTTGTCTACAGATTAATTTGAAATCCAGGCATAATGTATTTCACAGACAGATTTAATATCTTTGTGCTACTTCCAAGATCAACCAATTCAGCTGAGTTACTGGCTGCTGCAAAGTAACTGCATAGTTTAACAAATGTTCAGAAAAGGACTGATAAGTGCCAAAAAAATAAATCTCCATGAAAGAAATTCTTCTGCTAACTAAACGACCAATTTGTTTGCAAGTCCAAAACAAAATAGTCTAGATGTACTTTGTAGCTAGCATCTGATGTACTACATTTTCACCTTGACAAAAATCCAAGATCTAAAAGCATAGCCAAGGTGTATAATTTTCTTCTCCTTTGTCACATCCCAAAATGTTAAGTACATGTTATTTTCCAACAATCCCCACACGAAAGGATAAAATGAACAGCAGTGAACTTCAGTCTATTAAATGTCACCCCAAAATAGGTAATTACCATATGAACATTAAACTGATGCACTCCTCTCCTTATGAGGTTCCTTTTTACTAGCTGAAGTTATTACCAGATCTTAATTGGTGTGGAAATGAAATCTGTTGGAGTATCGGAGCTGCAATTTAAAGACCTCCAAACTTCACCTACGGGCTTATTCTAAACAATGTTTATAAAACCAGTCCAAAATAAACCTTAAGAAAAAGTTAACTAAGCACATGTACACAGAGCATATGTTAGAGCCAAAATTGCATGCAAAACTTTGAATTCATGTCTATGCATACAGTCTATATGGCTCACTTCTCAGACAGTAATTGCTGGCCTGTTCCTCTATGAAAAGGTTTACTGCATCCTCTGTGTCCTTACCCTTGAGGTTCATCATGAAATACAGGATAGATACTTACAGTTTACGAAATCTGTTGTACGCTGTAGGAAAATAGGGTATCAGAAATAAGTACCAGCTGAGCAGTTCAAACCAAGATCTACAGGCAAACTCAGACTGTACAGAATTCTTTCACTGAGAGGAAGAGAGCAAAGTCATGCATTTCAGGTTCCTTAAAAGATAGCTCTGAATTTTAGAGAAATTTGGAGAAAATCTGATTTAGCTTTAGTCCAAACAAATACTTAAGAGGAAATCTCTTTTCTATGATAGTTCTTTCATCAGCTTTTTCCTAAAATACAGAAAAGGGAAAGAAACCCCTGAGGAGTTGACAGGGATCATGAGAATGACTGCATTCATTTTACATCAAGGGCAGCAATGAAAGAAGTCTTAAAACTAGGTATCAAAGAATTAAAAATGGAAAGCAGTCCAGACAGGCCAAAGCACAAAGCCATGATACGTCACATTATTTTCATTCAGGACATCCTAGCCAAATTTTGTTCCTGTATAAACCGACATAAAGCTCATTTTTCTCCTTATATAGTACTTAAAATAGAGGGTACATATAAAAATACACTGAGGCTGAAAGACTGAACAAACCCCAGCATGTTTGAGAGGATGATCTACATTAACTTTCCAACACCCTTCAAAAGTAAAGCAGCTGATATTTACCATGAATGAAGAATTCTGGGTGTGTCTGGGTTTTTTTTGGGTGGGAAGGGTGTGTTGTTTGGAGTTCCTTCTCACCAACCCCAAAGGCACTGAAAAATCAGAGAAAAGGAGGCAAACATCTGAAAAGCCACATATACATATCAACGCTCTGTGATTTTAAGGTCATGTCATATTGTTGGTCAGCCCATGTAAACTCCATGTCAACATGGAGAAGACACATCTGAAAATGTGCTACCATCTCTCTAACAAGGTCTGTGACAAATCCCATACCCTTCTATGGACTCGGCACTTTCTTTGATGCACAATACTCAAAAGCTATAGCTTGTAAAATTATTCTCCCAAGCCCACAAATTTCCACTTAACTACAAATTTTCCTTAACAAGTGCCTGCAAGCATTTCTGTGCTCATAGTGAGAAATGCATTTCCTTGCTTCCTCATTGCAGATTCTCGTGTAGAAAATATCACAGCAGCCCAAAACCTGGGGAAAATTGAAGGAGGCATGTCACAAAACTACAGCTCTCCAAAAGCTTTCAACACAGAAACGAGCTTTCATATTTCTGTTCCAATTTGCCAGTTATTTTCTCCATTTCTGTCAAAAGACAAGTCTCATCCACAGTCTCATAATAGATCTATTCCAGCTGGCACTGCTAAGCTCACACAGGCTTGATGCACTAAGCTAACAACTATGTGACGTAAGTTACTGTCCATGATCCATAGAACTGCTTTCTGCCAGAGCAGCAGAAAAAAACATACCACCAGGGCACCAGTCTGCTTGTAAGGGTTTTATTTTTCACTACTTGGTATTCATCACCTAGGCATTTATTTGTTGGGACAATCACTGCCATTATGCTAAACTAATAGAAAACCGGAATTGCTGATTTATACCCACAGCAGAAAGATTCAAAACCAGCAAGCAGCACAACACACAATTCAAAAGCAGCACATAACTGCTGCACCTAAAGCTTCATAGAGTTGTCTCATCTTACCTCCCTCCCAGCTGCCACAGTCCTGCCCTCTTCAAGCTCTCTGTTGGGCTCCTGTGCCCCTGCACCCTTCTGTCTGCTTGAGCTTGGGTGAAGCTTGGAAGCCAACCCTGGATCAACACCGATCTCACCAGCACCAGTTCCATATAGACTAAGTTTTACAGCTGTTCTTCAGGATTTAAGCCACAGTTCATGGACTGATTCATCTGAGAATACCTTGCCAGCTACTGCACCTGATTCTGCCAGAGGAAAGCAACAGCAACAACAAAAAAAAGGTCATGACTGCCACTGTTCAGCATGCACATTTTACATGCTGAAATAGTTTTTTGCAAGAGTTTGCACAGGTAGAAAAAACTTCCTTGCTCCAGGATGCTGGCAGGGAAAAAATTTCACTCTACCAATATGTTAGCAAGGAAAATTGCCACCCCACCATTACCACACTAGTGCTTTCAGATTGGAAATTTCCTTTGCATCAGGAAGCTGGCCAATCTAACACAGCCCCCAGGCATCTTCAAGCTGACTTTTAAAATTTGCTTTATTGTAACACTGAAATCTTTCAACACCAGCTTCATTAACTGAGTTAGACATCAGTAAGAATTACTTTTGATACATGTATTTTCATCTCCCTCACTAGCACCTTCATACAGTTTTTATGCTTATTAACCATCCTACCATGAGGTTAAAGAGATAGCTAACAGGTTTTGTTTAGTGCTTGTGCAGAGGTTAATTGTGCACAGGATCTGTCACTGATACATGCAGTCTGTTCAGATCAACTTTCTTCTCTAATCCATATCACAACCGCAATTTTGAAGCAAGAACTTTCTCAGTTTTGTGACTAACATGCTACAAGTCACAAGGTCCTGGGAAAAACAGCCTCCACCTCACATTGATCTAAGTAAAGGAGAATTTGCAAGAGTTACTTCTTACATTCCTCAAACATCACCTGGCACAACAGGCACAGCTTTTAGTTTACAGCACATGGTTTCTGCAGCATTGGACAAATTGCAGTGGAAAAGGAAACTAGTCTGCAATTTTTCTCAGCCCAGAAACTGAGACTTTGGGAGGCTGTCCACAGCTCAAGATACTCCACATTCACATCACCACATCCCTCAAATGTGCTGTACACTACTTCTCAGCATGGTTTATTGGATTAAGTACACTAACGTCCACATGGCTTTCAAACAGGAGTAGGTTTGGGACATGGGCACAAAGCATTATGCATCTGACCATATTAATTGGTATCTGGTTTTATAGGCCTTTCACATTGCAGTATTTACCAAGGACTACTTTTGATTTCAGGCAGAACAGAGTCATGGTGAGTTTAGCAGCAGCATTTCACAATCAAGGTCTCTCACAAACAGTTATTTTCTGTAAGATGAAAGCAGACTCCCTGGACAGCAAGTAACTGGCTCTCTGCAAAGTTATTGCTCTATGCCCTTTAGATTAGGGAAATTGCAGATTTGTTTTCATTACTAGAAATAAACTGATTAGCAGATGGCTATTCATTTTCCCCTCTCTGTCAACTCTAATATAATATAAATGGAAATCTTACTTCAATGAGCATTCAAAGAGCTCTTTTAAAAAAAAAAATCAAAATTCCTGAACCTTAAGTGTATGGTTTTTGCAAATGAAGTAAATTAATCTTTTAAAAAGGAAGGTTGTTTTTACATTTGACTGATAGCATGCAATGTGATTAAAATACATTGATCTGCAAGCTTTAAACAGATGATTGAGGATTAATTTAGACATTAGACCCACTTAGCTAGGTTTTACTCACTGAGTGGATATTCTTCAAGCTGCTTAAGTGCCATTTGTTGTCTTTATCTTGGCTCAGTATCTTTATCAAAATAGCAAACTACAACAGGGTTTTAAAGCACAAAAACTCAAGCAGGAAAGTTCCACTTTTAATAGGCCACACTATTCAGGGCCAGAAAGTCTGAAGCTTGTGCCTAGACTTTGGTTTCACATTCATGCAGCATGTAGCATGTGGATTTGAAGTATATGGGAAAACTTGTGCAGGAGGCACGTGTGTGCAGGGAAGCCTGAGCCCACAGCTGGATGAAGAGGTAGAGATGACCTGTCATCCTGGATACATCATCCTGCATGTCTTTCATCTCCCACCATTTCCCTGCCTGTTGGAGCTGCTCACAATAGCCCAAGGAGACCTCAGCTGCAAGGGGCTTCCCAAGCACAGCATAATGTGAAAAAAAGTAACTCTGGAACTCTGGCAGGGGGAAATTTACAGGACTATAAAATACAGGAGAATCCTTATTTTCCTCTGCAAGCTCAGAAATCACTGCAAAAAGACAAAATTATCATTACAGTAGTGCCCTCCTCTACCCATTCAATATGCTATTTCAATATCAGTGTGATCCAGCCTCACTATAAAGTTGTACAAAAAACTACCCCAGCATTTTAATGTATTGCAACCATGTTTTCATGTAACTTATGCCTTCTTGATCCCCAGCTATCACCTACCCAAAGGAACTGCCATCAGCAAATACATTCTCCCAGGCTCACAGAGATAGGGGAAATTGCTGCTGGACTGGTTACAGTAGTTTCCTTCTCTTTACCGAGCTCAGCAGTCAGAGCAGCGACATACTAGGCTCCAAAACAACACCAATAGGAGGCTGTGGAGTAAGGCACATAATCAATGAGTACTTGCCTCTCACTGAGACTATACTTTTAGTCAATACAACACTTAAACATATGTGTAAGTCACATTGCAAGCAGCGAACCTTCAATTAAGTGCTTTCCTGAACAATAGCTTAAAGAGAAAATATTCTCCTGTGTCTTTCTAGTTTATTTCAGAAGAAGGGCCTTGATTGAAATAAGACTGTTGTAACTGTTTGACTCATGGCTTGAATTCCTGATATATAGAGTTTTCCTAAAGAACACCTGGAAATTATGGAATAAAGATTTGTCTTTATGGTCATTTCCAGTCTTGCATTAAGAACATCAATTATTTGCTTCCTCGTAGACAATGAATGGTAAATTGTTGTCCATAAAATTCAGTCAGATGTTAAAACACATTCTGCAGATCAGAATAAAATCTGAAACTGTCATTCTAATATCAGATTTGGAAAGGAATTGGACATGAAGCTATCAGGGGCTCTGAGGAAGCAGAGAAAACCACAAGGCCACCCCTCTCATTCTGAGCATATTCCCAGTCTTACTCTTCTGACTCCCTGGATGGTAAAACAGTTGCAGTATCCCAGCTGACAAATCCAGAGGTCTAGACCCATTTTCAAAGCCAGGTTTACCTGCAATCCTCAGTGTTCAACTGCTACCTCAACTTGAACTCCAGAGCTCTACAGAAATTTCAGAAGAAAGGCTTGTTATTTTAACCCAACTGCCACCTCTTGGTTAACTCTTTAATGCAGGCAGCAGGGCTGAGCATGATTCAGCCCAATCCATCAGCAACAGCACTTAACCCTTCCTAAGGAGAGTGTGAGCTCAGAGCCCAGATCCGTCAACCACAGGAAGGAGCCTTGGGTTACAGGACTTGGCCTATGGTCCACATTGCAAAGCCTTTATCACTTGATGCAGACCCTCCAGGGTTACTTTAGCACTAGAGATCCTTACAACCTTCTGCAACTTGCATGGCTTCAAAACTTTAAGACCTTCCTAGTTATATCACCCCAAGAGCTAAAGAATTTTAAAGCCAAGAGATTGAATTTTCACTGTGAAGTGTATTCAACTGAACACAGCAACCCAGTGGAATTCTCAGACCTCTTTAAATAAGTCCCTACAGCAGATAATCTCTTCTAATCAGTTTGATGCTTTGATAAACAGACTCCTATTTACTACCATGGGGAGAAAACCAGCAACTGAATCTATGCTTGTTTGAAATGTAGTATTTTGAGATACAAGCTATTTGTATATGTAAATACCAGAAACCCTCTAATTTAGAAACACTGGCAATTCATTTTTATTTCAACACCATAAGTCTGTTTGTCTAATCCTGGGATATTTTGAGGGATTTTATGTTAGCCCATGTGTGTATCATTCCACTTGCCTGCACAGCAAAATTTGCTTGAGAACACAAAACATACAGCAACTTGTTGGGCTGAGTAAGTAATAATCCATCTAATCACAGTCAATTCAGCTGCTGGTTGCTTATGGGCATCTTTAACACATTAATTTAAAGACTGAATAAGCAAGATGAGAGCAGCTATTTAACAAAAGCATGCTCATAAAGCTCCTCTAAGCACCCAACACTCATTTTCAGAGGTTCGTGATCTGGGAGCATGCTTTTAAAACAAGCTTACCAGCTTTAACCTTTCTGCCTATCATCATTAAAACCGCTTTCAAGTCAAGAAATCTATTTCATTTGTTACTAAACAACACACATTTCAGAACACTAAATTGTGCATTGAGGAAAAGCACACAGATACACAAACATAATGTGATGGTGGGTTGTTTTTTTTTCTTTACATGAATGTTTTTCTGTCCATTCCCCAGTCTCAGCTTGCCTTATTTTCAGTGAGTTACAGTCAGTCAGAATTACCC
>JBCJKH010073813.1:0-19417 GCA_039877255.1 Loriculus beryllinus | reverse complement strand
AATCCATTTTGGCTTTCTCGGCTGAGCAGCAGTCTTCAGCACGAACATTTGAACTCTGTTCCCACAGAGAAAGAGCTCATAGTTAAAGCTTGACAGGACTTCAATTGAGCAAGTCAGTAATTAATTAAAGAAATTAAAAGTGTAACCTCTAAGTTTTGACCTGAGACCAGAAATTGCTCTGACCGCTCAGTGACACAGAATGTGATTGCTGAAAGATAAACAACGGGAAAGGCAGCTGAAGAAACCACCTGAATAGATAGTCATAAGATGCATTTCCACCCTATTAGACAGAGATCCATTCAGCTGGATTTTAACAGATGGTCTCAGTCTCTTGTAAAATATTTAAGTACTCCTTAATTCTATCATAGGGTTTCTGCTGAAGAAAGATCTTCAATTTATTGTACTTTTACTGCTGACAGCAGAAGTCCATTGAAGTGGCATTGAAAGCCCAGGGAGACACTGGGATTACTCTGACTTTCTGGCCAGGAAGTCACTGCTATTGTAATGCAGATAACAGAAAGCAAGGCACACAATGCAGCTGAATTAAGTTAAAGAAGTGAACTGCACACCCAAACAGAATTTCACCTTTAAAAATAAATTTTGGCATAATGATGAGCATCTCATGCTTCTGAGAGATCAACACCCAGCTGAATAATTAAGCTGTGGTGAACAGAAGTGCAGCACTTTAAAACATTCAGAAAGATCTTATGCAAACGCCGGAGTTTAGAAACCCTTTTTATCTCTTTTTTGAATGAAGGAGGATGGTGAAATAAGGAAGTATTAGTCTCCTTTGTATTTTCTCAACTCACAGAGTGCTGTAGTTCTAAACAGCACTCTATGAAGAGATGACTTTGAAAAGTAAATGGACTGTAATGATTCAGATACGCAATCCACTTAAAAACAAGACCTGAGAGTCTGGTCTGCCAGATTTATGAGGAATAAGTATATGGAATTCGGAAGAATTATTTTTCATTTGCATCAGCTTAACGCAAAACATAATTGCCCCAAACTCATGCTAAAATAGGGACATTGAGTTTTGAATAAAGAGCTCTTTTTCACCTTTTGTTCTTACTACTATACAATCTAACAATCAAAAATGCCCATAATATATACCCTTCTGATTCCTGAGATTTTAATATTGATAAAAAAGGAGAAAAGCTAGTCAACAAGATCTTAGACTATTTTCTCATGATATTCTAAAATTTCATTGTAAAAAAGCTTATTAAAAAAACACAAAAGTCAAATTGTTGTTGCAAAAGCATAGAGAATCTCTCTATGTGAAGAACTTTAATGTTGGACAGATGACTACTAAACAGAGTCAGTTCAATCTGTACACATATTTTGGCAACAAATACAGTTAAATTCCATTTGACTTTTTCTGTAAGGCTTATTTTAGTGGCTTTTGTCACCCTCACTTCCTTATTAGTAAAATCCTGAGTGACTACAGACACCAGAAGCTCATGCAGATATATTGGTTGCAAAGATTCATTTCAGTCTATATACTGCTGTGAGAATGAATATATTACAGAGGTCTTTAGTTCAGAAATATGTATATATAAGAAAACTGTTACACTTACCCACACCCCGCATTTTGAATAGAAGTCTGGGAGTCTGAATTTTCTGACATAAAGTCATATTTTTCATTTAAATGGTGTGCCATGGTATTAAAAAGACTTAAGGCATTAAATACAATAGAGAAATCTATGCAATGGTACATCTTTAACTGAAAAGAATTAACCAAAAAATAAAATAGAGTTTAGCCCTTCACATTAACCAAAAGGAAAAAATATGGTGCACTGCATCTGAAGGTTGTAGTCTTGGAATTTGAATTTCAGTTTTTTATCCACAGTTGAACAGTTAGGACCAAGTGGTTTAGGGTACAGTTGCTATAGTTGGGTGTCACCTACTGAAGGAAGAAGAGTTTGTGTAAAAAGAGAATGACTTTTCAGTTGGTTACTTGAGAAACAGGTGTTTGCCACAAATAGATTTTCAGTAATCACAGGATAGGTTGGAAAAGACCTTTAGAGCTATCTGGAACAGCCCCCCGTTCAAAGCCGGGATAAAGAGAGAAGGGTGTTCTAGGCCATGTCAAGCTGAGTGTCCTGGGTTTAGCAGTAGCAGTCAATTTTTCTTCTTAGTAGCTGGTGCAGTGCTGTTTTGACTTTCAGCCTGGGAACAGAGCTGATAATACTGATGTTTACTCTGACCAAAGATTTTGTGAGTCTCATGCTCTGCCAGGGAGGAGAGGAGGCCTGGATGAAGCAGGGACAAGACACCTGACCCAAACTGACCAAAGAAGTATTCCATACCACAGCATGTCATGCCCAGGATGTAACTGATTGTTACCAGGAAGGGCTAGGGACTGCGGATTTGGACTAGGTATTGGTCGGTACTCAGTCGGGTGGGGTGGGCTGAGCTATCTGTTGGTAGGTGGTGAGGTGTTGTATTCTCTTTCCTTGTTATTTCATCATTATTATTATTGGTGGTAGCAGCAGTGATTTGTGTTATACCTTAGTTACTAAACTGTTCTTATCTCAACTTGTGGGAGTTGCCTTCTTTTGATTCTCCTTCCCATCCCTCCGGGAGTGGGGGGAGAGCAAGAAAGGGGGATTGAGTGAGTGAACGAGCTGCGTGGCTGGGTTTCAACCACTACAGTGGAATACAAACTATTTTGACTATACTGTATATTTAATGACAACAATTACTATAACCTAAAAAATGAACATATTTTATCACTTACTTCATCAGACTCTTAGTAGCTCTTTTTAGTCCTTCACATTTTGTTACTCCTTTAGCAAGGAACACAACAAAAAATGTTTGGTCATATGGAAACGTTAACAAAAAGTAAACAAGAACCTCTGTGACAGAGGAAAAAGAGAAATATATTCATACTCTGTTCCAGGAATAATGATGTTGATGTTCACCTATTTGCTTTTCTATTTTGTCTCTGCTTAACCTTTTCTCTCCCAAGAGGCACTGACAAATCGTTCACATTGTGTCAGACGACAATAATCAAGTAATTTATTTGCATAAGTTTTCAACTGTTCCTCAGAACAGCACTAAATAAGCAACTAATTCTCAAGTCATGCCGTGGGTATTCATAGCAGCTGAAATGGATAAGGAACAATTTGGTCAACTGGGTTAACAGTGCATGTAACCCTGAGTAATTTGATTCATTATTTATCTAACATTCAGCTTGATCCATGCAGTCTGCAGGAAAAAAGATTTTCATGAGGGTCAGCAAGGAAATAATGCTCCAGTGGAAAGTGAGGTTATAAGAATGATAGAGTTTAGTTTCCTTAGTGCTGCTTCACTTGGTTTCAGACTGGTATTAAGTGGCCAGATTTTCAAAGTGCTTCCTCATCATTCCCTATCTGCAAATCAGTGTCAACAATAGCACACTGATAGTCACCTTCAAAAATTGGCTTTATACTGTTACTATGCTGCTTCTTTTGCATGCTCTTTGTGCTGTTCACGGTGGTCGACCGCAAAAATCCTTGAAAATCTTTCTGTGGGCATGTTTAAAATGAAGATTAATGCACTGTATAGTATGAGTGAGCAAGCTACCACAAATGGCACAAGAAACAGAATCTGCCTAGAGTGCCTAACATAGTTTTGGCCTGAAAAAAGCCCCCAAACAATACATAATTTTGATACCATTTGCAGAACTGTTGAAACACCTGGTTCACAGTAGTCTTGAAAAACTGCTGCTTCTTCAGCCTTGGTCTATGCTACCAATCACTGCTATCTCAGCTATTACAGTTTGTCAACCTCCTATTTAAAACTGCATTAAAAAATCATCAGCCGTCAAGTATTTTTTTTTTTTTTTTTCCACCTTACAGTTTCCTTTTCTCATATAAACAAATTGTAAACTGGGGTCAAGTTTGACATTTGTCACAACCTTTGGAAGGACAAGACTATCACGAAATCAGCCTAAATTAATGTATGCAGAACAGAACTTCAGCTTGTTTTACCATGCCCTTATCATGTACTTTGATTCAGCACAATCCATCAGGTTTTTTATTTCTGTGTACATTGTTTTAGAACTTGGGTGCAAACCGTATTTCCCACAAAATGCTGTTCTCTGCATCTGCCTGTGAGAGAACAGCATGAAATGAGACAAGTTTGTTACACATCCTATCGGCTCACCTTCACTCTGACTCATCTGGTTAAACTGAGTTTACGTTATTTAATAGTAATGAGATAGTGAGTATAAAAAAAGAATGGATATCTTGCTAATAAATAAAGCTCTGGTCTTGTCACTTGCCCTTGCTAGGCAGAAATCAGATTGAGAACAACACTTCCAAGTTCTAAACAAGTTTGATTCTACTTTGTGGTATTCCAGCTAAGTAAAAATAACTAATTTGCAATGAAATTATGAAGATATAATAGAAGGCTTTACTTAACGGTATGTTGATCATACATGTACTATTAAAGTAATTGATCAGTAAGAAAGATCTGGCATTAGTCTGTATGTACATTGTATTTTTATTATTACAACTTCTGCTTTACTTTAAAAAAAAATCCTTACATACTTTTCTGCATTTAAGAAACCCTACTGAAAGTAAAGTGTGCAGTTTGGGGTGTTTTTTTTCTTTTGATGAGGACACATATTTTATATATGTCCATAAGAACTCCTGGACAGGTATGCAGAGAATTATTGCTGAGAATGTCACTAAAAAATTGGGGGTTCTCTACTGAATTTACTGCTCACCCAGTTCTTCGGGTTAAGTACAATCATTTTGCTGGAAAACAAAACCAGATCTCTGGAAAACAAAACCTTGGACCTCTGCCAAGCTTTGCATTTCAGTAGGATACAGCTGTCTGAATTGTGCTTGAAGCTCTGATTATCTCTGTGCTGATAAATATGCTTTCTGCCATAAGTTGAGAACAGCAGTAGTTGGGAAGTTCTTCTGTTCTCTTGTGTGATATCTTCATCCTAGCGGACAGCTGTTTCTCTTTTCTTCTCCTCCTCCCAAGATAGGAGGAGAATAGATGCTGAGAAAAGGTTGGGTTCATTCTGTTTCAGTCAGGCTGAACAAGTTACTTCTTCTTTCCTTCTTTATGTTATATCCTCCCACTAACTGCTGTTCTGCTCATATCCATCGTTCCACTGATACTATGATTGCTTAGAAGAAATCTGAAAAATCCAGGTGAGCAGCAGGCCAGATCTACATTTATCACCTGTAGAGTTGCTTTGCATCTTGCTCCTCACTCTTGGCATCCTATGTTAAGACCAAGTACAATTTAATTATTAATTGAAATTACTTTGACTATATTTCATGCTAATATTTGCCTACTGCTGTGTTGATTGAATGGCTGAGCTATAATATTTGTTGTTGAATCTGGCTTTAGCAGGACAGCTGCGTCTGTGTACTGTGGGTCCTGAGTCTATGCTCTTATATATGTCTAAAATTTAGATGACATTTTGGGGAGCTAACGTGATTATCTGGAGGGCTGACATGAAGCTGCAGTCAAGTCTCTGTACTGTATTGCATTTTCTTCCTGTTTACCCAGACACACGTATTTGGGTATTTTCAAGGTGAAAGAGTCCAGTGAATATTTGGACATACTCACAGTTGGTGGGAACTAGCTCATCATTCAGGACCATTTTCTCCTTAGTCTCAAGAGCAGAAAACACACAAGTCTTTGAAGACCAATGCAGCATTGTCAGGATCTGTGAAGGATTGATTTCTTTTATTTTCAATATCTTTCCTAAGTGGTTTGGGGGGGTTTTAATAGATATTTTAGGGAAAGGAAGAGGAAGTGTTACATTCCCTGCAGGGCAATAAGTAGACATAAAATACTTCAAAGCTTAACACCACAAAGTTCATATCTCTTTTGTAGACAAGCAGGACCATATTCTTACGCAAAAAGGATTTTAAAGTCATCCTTGAAGGGCAAATATCAATTGTCAGCTTTTATGCTGACCTAGCAATTTACTCACAACTATTCATTATTAAATACACCCTACACTAATTTCTGTCTTTAACACTGGTGATCAGGATATGTCTGTTAGAGGTGGTACTTGGGACTTTCATATGCAAGCAAGCCATTTTTAAAACCTGTTGTCCAGGGAATGCCACAGATTTTAACTTCGCTCTTCAACTGAAAAACAAGAGAATCACAGGGCTCAGATTTTTTTAAGCCTTATGATCTTCTGCATATATTCCTGGAGATAGGTTGTGACTTATGCAGTTAGGGATGACTTAAGCAGGTGAGAATTGTCTCTTCAGTGCTTGTGAATAAGGGAATGCATAAATCATTACACTTCTTTCTGGGTTCAGTTAGACAGCTCAGCAGACCAGCACATGGAGCTCTGTGATGTGGTGCTGCATCAGCACTTGAGGTGCAACTCTTCAGTTTAACCCACTCCAAGAAATTATTAAGGGTGCTTTCCCAGTTGCCAGGGCTGCAGTTTTGCCTAGTCTTCACATATATAATGAATTAGCATATTAGCACCTGATGAAACACAAACCTTCACTGTACACTACAATTTCTTTTAATGCAGGGGAATAAAAATATCAATCAAACAATATTTAGCAGTCTCTTAAAATAAATAGTAAAATTTTCTTCTTCAACATCAATAACACATAAATGCTCCATTCCTGGCAGTGTTCAAGGCCAGGTTGAACAGAGCCTTGGGTAACATGGTCTAGAGTGAGAAGTCCCTGCCCATGGCTGATCTTAAGCTGATCTTAAGGTTCTTTCCCTTCTGTGATTCTGTGATTATTCAACATAAAAAGTTCTATTCAGCTTTTAAATAAAAGATATCTTCTTGAGACATTTAGCAGTCACAGATCTACAATGGGGATATCTGCCTTCAGTTTTAGAATGTAACAAGTGGCTACTGATATGTCCAAAGTGAATGTTTTGAGACTTTGAGATGTATAATGAATAAAGTGAAGAAATTTACTTTTATGGTTCTCATTCTGCTCTATGGAAGGATTTATCTATTTTTTGATATACATAAAGAACTTGCCTTAGTGTTACTCTAATGTGTCTAATCATACTCATTCAGTCAAGATGACGAGAATATAATCATACTCATCATATTCTTCCCCTTTCTTCTCCCAATTCCCAGTATTACTCTCGTGACAAAGGTAGAAACAGTAAGCTTTAAAAAATATCAACCATCCAATGTTAAATTCTATATACAAGCACACAGATACCTAGTTCACTGGGGTTTTTTTCCCTTGTCTTGCATGTATTTTATCTCCAAAAACTTAGACTGAACTTCTATCCAGAAAACTAAGCCTTAAGTTAATAATCCACATCAGTTTGTAAGTTCTAAGAAGTAAAATATATCCTAACTAAGCCATCACTTCTTTTCCTAAAGATAGCCATAACATACAGAGGCTATTTCATGCAAGCTCTGCTTAGTTTTCCCACACTAGCAAGGTACATTGGAGTGGGAGTGAGAGGCGGATGAAGAGACAGGACAAGACATATCTTCCACTTTGCCTTCTCAGGTGCTGCCATACAGTACAGCTTTATGCCTGTGTATGTAGATGTCTTTCATTCTCTGCTTTCTCCAGTGGGTAATCACCCATCATTCATCATTGCACTGTTTAGCATGCTGCCAGTGCAGGTTGCACCTCTCCAGGGGTTCATTCCACTTCGGTTATGCAAACCTCAACATCACTGCTTATTTCCTAAAGCCAATATGTTTCCCTGTGCAATTTCGCTTCATTAGAGTTACTCTACAACATGCAAAAAAAGATAATTTCTCTTTTAAACCATCTCTGCATAAAACATTACAAATTCAAATTAGGAGTTCATGGCTTTACAAGAGAAAACCATGGCCTTGCTCAGTGTAAGGTCAACAAAGATTTTTCTCTACTGGCATACGGAAAAAAAATGTTCAGTGAATAAAAATTTTAGAAACAATATAATTGTTTTAAAAGGGCAATGCAGATGGCTTCAGCATGTGCAGCAATATTACCTTTAATTCCTAACACCAAGGTGAAATATATGAAGTATGCCAACATCAAAAGCAGCAGCTCACCAGGTAACAAGATGAAAGCAGTGTGAAAACTCAGGGAGGCATTTTGCAAACTACATGACTAGAATTATAATAGTAGTAGAAATATTAATATACATAATGTATATATCAATAGTTTTATACATATATGCAAATCTATATGTTATTTTTATGACACGTGTTCTATATATGTAAAATTAATAACCCTCTATATGCTATTTTTATATAGGCATTTATATATACATACATGTACATTTATATATGCATGCATGTGCATGTATATGCATGCATGAAAGCTTAATTTTATATATATACACACAAGAGTTATTTATTTGAAACTACATCCATTTTAGAGTTTTCTTTTACTAAAAGTAAACTATATGGTAGTGATAGGTGTTGCAAACAGGACAAGCTGGTTACAGTGAAGTGAGGACAGAGTGAGTTTCTTTAGAGGAGCCAGCAATGATTTTCATGTGATAATCTCTGCCCCATATTTTTTTCCACCACACTCTTCTCGCTCATTCAGGCTTGCTAAATTAGTAAGTCACATTGTGATTGATATATCTAACAAGAGAGGTCATTTAGTGAAGTCTGGGCCAGCGCATTCTGCTTGAACAGTGTGCAATGTCTTCAAAATCCCTTTCTTTCCTGCAGGGAAAGCAAAAGCTTCATCAGTTGTTCTGTGCCAAATTACATTCTTCTGCAAGTGGTACTTCCAACAAAAGAAAATCTTCGCTCATACAAACAAAGAGACACCCAAGTTATATCTCCCTGCACCACGTTGAAACCACAGGCACCCAGTGGCATGACAGCCTTCTGAAGGAATCAGTAGTGTAAAGACATTAACACCAAGGGCCAAGACATTGCACTACTTCTGTGAAGTGTATCCTGCAAGGAGACACAGGGGAAGGTGAAGGACAAGGGAAGTCTGGGGTCACTGAATCCATAATTTTTCTGCCCAGGAGCTGGAACCACAATATCAGAAATGTCACCAGGCTCCTCTGGGTGAGCGGACAACAATTTGGAGCTGAGCCCTGTACCCAGATTTGTCAGTGGAACTGTGCCAGTGAAAAATATTTTATCTCCAAAGTTGTTCTGGCAAGTTGATGTTAAAAAAGAGAATTCCACATCCACTTCTAGGTAACACAGGAAATAAATCCAGCTTGGTTTTTTTCAGTCTCCATATCCGCTTTTTTGTATTTTGTCTTTCTGCTGATTTTAATGTAATTGCCTATGCTGTCTTTAAAAGCTAACACTTAAGAAAAAAACTTTCAGCTGGATCTCAGTCACACCTCTAGAATTAATCCCTTTCTGACAAAAGAAAAAGTGATTCTAGCTCATGCAGTGAACTGCAGGGGAAAATATTCATAGTTAGATGCTGAAATGCCTAATTTGCTGCTTCTGACACACGAGCAGACAGATACAGTATTAATTCCTAGCAATTAAATTACACTGAAAATGAATGGAGGTTTGAGTCCATCAAGACAAAGAACACTTGAAAAGTTGAAGCTCTTAGGCTTTTCCAATATTGATATATATATAAGAAAAGTCTTTCAATATACAGTAAGGAGAGAGTAATCAGTAAACTAAGCACTCTACAGATTAAGTACTCATTCTACAGAAAATTGCAGCATATACACTGCTAGCCAGAATATGGTGATAATTCAGTGTTGATCGCAGTATTTTTATTCTAACACTGCATTACTCTAAACTGCACTTTTTGGTTACAACATTTAATGTGGATCATTAATTCTCATACTTAAAAATGTGTATCCTTGGGCTATAAAAGATATGGTACATCTTCATTCTTTACAATCTACAAAAAATACCATCCTGGTACTGATCATTTCGAAGCAGATATAAAGAAAGACAGCATCAGTTGGTTTTAGTAGCATGTAGTGCATTCTTCTATAAAGCTATTTAATACAAGCTTGACTCATGCTGGTTTCTATTTCCACTGATGTTCTCTACAGCTCATGTAGTTTTAAAAGAACAGGAGCCAAATCTATTTTCAAGATATCCAGGGTGAATCAGAGGAATCAAATTACTCTGGCCTGTCGCAAACTATGCTAAGCACTAAGTAGTTGCACAGCTTTAGTTTGTAGGAGGCTGTATACCCTCAAAGTCCCTCAGTGCCCATGCTCCAGGGCTGCTTATCAAGGCACATGCTGCTGTTTCTGCTATTTGTGATATCCACGAAAACACCCACAACAATAGACATAAACACAAAACTGAGGACTTGTAATCAATGTACAGTTCTATTTTACAAGCCAGTAGCTTTAGCTGAAGTGTTTTTCCATATTTTCAAAACAATAGAGACAGATATTATTAACAACAAAACAGGCAGACAATAGATTTTTGATAAATTGGAGAGGGTTCTTCCATCCTTCTGTTCACATAAAAATTCTTCAACACAACTGATGTTTTGTTTATTTATATCAGCCTCAGATTCATCAGTTCAAATTTGTCTGCAACAGACAATAGCTTTCTCAGTTCTCCTATGGTGGTCTTGCTTCATGCCTTAAAAAAAATTTCATTGAGTTTCTCTCCTCTTCCTAATACAAAAGGCAACACCATTGAATGGATTCAGTGACCAGCAGTCAGAAGAAGGTGAATATTCAGCATTAGAATTTATCTCCAGCCAACATTGAAGTCAAGAATTGAAAACATTCTAGGGGTGGCAGGGCTAATGTGTCTTATTTACAGAAAACAATTTGAGGACCTGCTAAACCTCTACATCATGTGAAGATGAGCCTTGACCTAGTAAGTTAACGATCAGGGGTCTTCACATGTCCAAGATTAATGCCAGGGTATAATTAACAGTCCTGAAACTCAAAGGAACAAGCAGACAGATGTGCATTTCCTTCAGTGAAATTGAAATATCTGAAGAGAGAATCTCAGAGGTCTGGATGACTTGCAAAAGGGGTGGGAGTTAAGCTTAGGGGTTTTTTAAAGTGCGTTCAGGAAATTCCCATACTTTTTCATTGACATACTTCATCAGTTACATACTAGTTTTACTGGGAAATGAAGTGGGAAGATGAGGCCTTGAACAGCCTAAAATTTAAGGCTGCTTCCATTTATTTCTTAATATGGATTCTTAATATGTTTGAAATTTTCATTACCAAACTTTAAAAATACAAACCTATATGAAAATTAAGTACTTTGTTTGAATAGAGGAAAAAAAATTCCATCCTCTTAACTGATGCCTGCTGGACTGCCAAATTCTGGATTGCAGAATAGGTAGCAGTAAATGAAACAAGTAAGCAATTCAGATGATCTAGCAGGAACTTTCCTGTACAGCTGAAAGATAAATATTCATTTTTTGTGCAAGGCATGTTTTCCTGACTGTATATAAAAGTACATCTTCACATTCAGACAGAAATATGTCTGTACATTCAGACAGAAAAGAAATAGACAGAAACTACCTGTTATGACAATCTGCCATATAAGAGTTTGTTACAGTTCCAATACATCTATGCTAAGCAAATGAAAATGTATAAGGGATAAATGCAAGTTATAGCAGTAGCAGCCTCCATCTTAGACTGAGTTAATTTATCCTGTTCTTTAGGTCTGTACAAATACATTGTTATGTGACCTGAGCTAACTAATTTCACACACTTCTGTAGCTTCTATAAAGTCAACCTCTCTCAAGTTATGTTGTCAAAAAGATAAAAATTCAGTTTTACTTCTTCTTACATGAAGCATGTGTGATTTCCTGATGTAAAATCCATGTAACTTTTTGCAGCCTCCATTGGGATCTGCAGTCCAAGTCCCATCCTCCAACCAGGCACTACCCTTGAGCAAGAATATCGTATATTGTTTAGCTGCAACTTATACTTCATACTAAGGGCATGACAGTAATTAATGGCCATTGGCCATGGAAGTTACATGTTTGGCAATAAATTAAGACTCCTTAGTGACAGTGCCTTCCAGTGCTGTCTCATATATAAGCCATAATCACAAACCTCAGAGCTGTTGAACACACCACTGTAGCTATTGTGATGTGGTTGAAATTCCACTCAGAGATTGGAATTTTTCCAATAACTTTTCCAGTCACAAAAGCTTTGCTAAGGCAGGATTGCAACTGCCTGGTTTAGGTACTTCCCACACTGAAGTATTTTCTGTTCCAGGCACTGGTAAGCTCCAGGCTCTGTGACTCTACCCACGGTTATATTTTTTTGTCCCCAGTAGTACTACTCATAGCATTTTCCATATCACACCAAACCTTAAGACAAATCTTCTACCTCTGTCCCAGATCAGTAATTAAGTGCTCATCTCTCATCTACTGTCCCATCAATGTTCAGCCACATACTGGTACAGAAACAGAAGCACACTATTTGAGGTAGAATATATTTTCTGGGTAGAACAAACCTTCTCACAATTGCAAACATGGCATTTTTACCTTAGTTTGCATAAATGCAAACTACACTGCAGTTCATTAATTTATCTTGCACTTAAAATCCAAGTCACAGCATTTGTCTTCATAAACATTCTGCAACTTTGAATTTCAAAACACTAGAAAAAAATTCTATGGAGAGAGGTCCTGTTTTCTTTCTTTGCCTCATATTTACAAGGTGTGGTTTCATATTCTTCATGTAAAGAAAACAGCCAACCAATACTCTTCATTGAAAAAAATAGAAAAAAAAGAAAAGAAGCCCAGAAAAATTCACTCAGTCCCTCTGTTTTCTTTCCCCATGCACATCTTACGTACATGCATACATAGCTCTCCAAGCATTTCCGGAATTCTTTTTTCTCAGGCAGAAAACACTGAAGGAACATAAAAACAAGAGTAAAGAGAAGTATATGAACAGATCAAACATATAATGATATTCTCCCAGCACCTGGATTTTGGATGGACTTCCTGATCTAGAGGTAGATTTGATCAGAGAATCTGACAAAATCAGAGAAGAAAAATTAATCCACACCTGTACAAGTCAATCAATTCTGGAACCCATGCAAACATTTGAAAAGAATTTTCACAAATACTGGCTGTGAGAATGTTAGTGTGTTTTTTTTAACCCACCAATAATTTATTTAGATGCCACTTAGTTCCTAAGCAGAAAAACCTTTGAATAATCATTCCTCATCCAGCTCCTATATGCCACCAATGATTTTATCCACTTTCATCATGTCCTTCATATGGTCATCTTTTCTAGGACACTCATTTTTTATATGTAAATCTTTCACACTTACACTAAAACATGTTTCCTTTTTGAGCATCTTCTCCACTATGTTATTTTTATGGTTGAAAAACAAAAGCAGGGTCTGAATCTGAAATGTGTGGAAATCATCAAACATTGGTGAGCTTATTGTTAATGTTTTCTATTATTAAAACAGAGCCATGCATCATTGCTCATGCTTTGGCTTTCTTGGGATGAAAGTACTTCTGTGAAATCATTTATGTGTGCAGAATTCACGGCTCTGAATGGAAAAAGAATTAGTGTACTTGTACTCTCGTGTCCTTTTCAGGCTTCAAAATTAAGATTCAAGCTTTGAAATTAGGAAGGCCAAGATATTTCCCTCATTTCAACCTCACAGAATGCCAGTGGGTCACATCCTGTGGCCACAGCAGCACAGTGCAAACCATCACCCATGTGCTTTCATTACAAGGCAGTGGCTGCTGCATGTGTTAGATTGAAGAAGCAGCCCTTCTTCATGCAAACATCTATTATTGTAAAACACAGTCAGAGGAAACTAAAAGCAAGTCAGAAGATAAATCAAACCGAATCTTTGAAAATCATCATGAGCAATCTCTAAATTCTGTGTAGCCCAGACAGTTGGAAACCCATCAATTAAATATCTGAAAGTTGCAATTTCTTTGTAAAATCTATTAGTTTTCATCTGAATAAACAATAGAAATGAAAGTACAATTTGGAATAACCAAACAGAACACTGCATGCATATTTCAGCTACTTCTGTTTATTAAAAAACCCTAACTTGTTCCTTTTATACCCAATATTGTTTATCTTTTTCTTAATTTTTACATTGGTAAAACAAAAAAAAGAAATGCACAGCTCTGAATTTTGATTAAGTCCTAGCTGCAGAACCATAAAAAAATATGAAATATTTAACAAGTTAAGGGGGTTTCCCAGAATAAAATGCTAAATGACGTAAAAATTTGGAGGTTTATTTAAACATATCTATTCCTCTCAAAATCTCCCAATTATAAAAATAGACTGGTTTTAATGTTGGCAAAATAACAATCAGCTACTACTGTTGATATAAATCATCTTAACTCCAAACAAGTCAGGGAATAACAAAGTCATATAATAAGAGTGATAAGAGCATGGTTTCTGTTTGAATTTGAGTTGTACCAATTTGTATTAGGAATAATTCAGCCATATATTCATCAGTATTGAAACACTTCCAGACTATGACATATTTCAGTACCTAAAGAGACCTGAGAAAAGTCCACAACACAAATAGGCAACCTCGCCCTTAATCTCCTTTAAATTTGTTTTGCATGCTGAAACGAGTTGATGAGGAGACCAAAGTCATATTGAAATCAGTGTCGAATCAATGAAGTGACACAAATTATCATGTCCTATTTTTAGCTCTTTGCCCTAACAGCTTCTTCTTTTGTTATGACTTGTTAAAGAGAACAAAACACTTGTTAAAATATATTTTATTTGTTCTTGCTTTGTGCTGCAGGTCATCCTTTTGTTTTCCTTAGATTAGAAGTTTGTGTCTTCCCACCCCTCTCACCTCAGCTTACACAGCAGGGGTGACTCACCTCATACTTGCTTTGGCCTTTAACGATACATTAGAGTGCATTAGTGTTTTGTCTATGAGGAAGAGTGGAGTAATACAGCTAGCAGCTCCTTTCATTTTAAAGGAAGAATGTTACTGTGGAGGGTGGCTCTTGCATCTAATATCCTAGTGAATATTTTTACAATTAAAGAACTTCACACTGTGTTAGAAAGATGAATACGGGGCTCATGTCTGCTTCAAAGCTATCATTAGATGGGTTTAAAGAAATTATTAAAGCTTTTTCTGTTAGCAATAAAATCAGGCATTTGTAACCCTCTCTAGTTCCACAAAGCAACTGAAAAGAAAACAGGCAATTCCTTTAATACAACTAACACATGCATCTTAGTGGCTGGGGGTGATAACCTAAACGTACATAATATTTTACTCACCCATTGTTAAAGTGAATCCATTAAGGGAAAAAAAAAAACAAACCCAAAAAAAAAACCCAAACCAACAAAAAACCCCACAAAAATATGCACAACAAACAAACAGCAAACAAGCCAAACAAGCAAACAAACAAGATCATATTGAGGAGAAAAATTACAAGAAGCAAAGTAACAAAATAAGTGCCTATTTTTTGAAGTTAAAGCCATTCAAAATCCTGTCATCCCTAATGAGAGACGTGAGGTTACAGAATGTCCAGGTCAAACACAATGGAACACAGTAAGATTTTTTTCCTGTGCTTTATATTTGCCATTTTCAAATAACATGCTTTTTGTAAACCCATAGTAGGAATAAAGATTTCAGTCTTAAAGCCTTTAGACTGGGGAGATACACTAGATAGGCCTATTTCCTTGGATTTTTTTGTGCTTCCTAAAGTATTACTGTACCTTGCACTACAGAGACAGAAAAAGACTAAACTACGATGCTGAGGTATTATTGTAATACAGAAGTAGAGACAGTTCCCGTGGCTCTCACAAGATTGTACTTATGCCTGCTACAGTATCTGAATATCCATCCACACTTGCAAAGAGTAGTCTGAACAGTGTTACGGAAGTCACATGATACCTCACACTTTCAGGAATAATCCTTAATCATTTATAGCCATGTTCAGGAGTAAACTCTTTGTCATTTTTCATCAAATGAGTAGTATTTACAGTTTCAGATTTTTGAATTGCTGAAGAATCTTTGATTTATTATTTTTTAATGTATTTTACTTTCTTGGAATAGGGAAAAATAATTTAACTTATCACATAAAAATAATTTATTAATAATATTGATAAAACTATCAACTTATACTAATAATAGTATTTTATCTGTTTTACTGAGTAAAATATACACTGAGGAGCTCAGAAGTTACAAACAATGTCTATATTGCTAAAGGATCTGATCCAAACTCCCTGAAATACAGGCAGAACTTTTCAGTGGGCTGTCCTACAGAGAATAAGACAGAATTATAATTCAGTTCTTTTTTTGAGCTCAGCAAAAGACATGCCATCTATACGCAGTATCCCTGGTATTCATTTGTATATCATATCAACTTTGGAAGCAGAAATTCTTTATGAAATGAAAAAGGCTTTTCTATTCTCTTAAGTACCACAGATAAAAATTTGGGCAGAGTTGCAGGAAGAAAAATCCTTTTCTATACAACCAGATGTACTCTCAGTGCAGAATTATACCCTGCACCAAATTAATAAGCACTGTATAAAATATAAAATAATATTATTTTTATCAATTATTTCAGATTTCAATTCTTCCATGATATAAATTATATTTCTACTTAATTTATATCAATAATGCACTTTTTTCCTCTCAATTATTTTACACCTAAACACCACCTTCGAACAAATGCCATTTAAGGTTTTTTTTATGTTTGCATCTACCAAATAAATTTCAAATATTTCATTTACAAAATAGACTTCTTTGCTTGTGATTTTACTTTTTAAGTAAATTCATACACCTGTAAGGTAAGTTTTATGATGTCCTTTGGTTCATTTGTGCTAAACTTGTATTGAAAAGTGTACAGCAGTCTTTTGATACAAAATTCTGTAATTATACAAAACTTACACTGATATTTCCTAGCTTATGACATCAGTCTCCACTGTGTTAACCAGAGCAGAAATCTGACACTGTATCAAGCTATAGACATACTAACAAACTGTAGTTCACTGTATGCTGCTTCACATCCTCACTTATCCTTGACAACTCTCATTAAATTACTACTTTGCAGAAATTTAATTCTCTTTAGTAAATCTTTAAAGCTAATTTTCCTCAACTTTTCTTTTTTCACTCAGTAATTTCAGATTCAATCTATTTGTAATACTGTCAAGCACTTCTGTATATACATCTATCATTTTTCAAGCCATTAAGATAGAAATACAGTCTGTATCCACTTAGACATCCTGCTATACCTCATTAGACATCTCTCTATTAACATGATCCCTGCTCATTAGGCTTTTTTAAGAATGTTTCTTTAGTACTTCAGATGGCGTTTTCTATCTCAAATAGTGCTATAATCCAAGCAAGTCAACTTAAATCTTTCAACCAAACTTTCATGGAGTAGTAGCAAGGCCTTTTTTAAAAGTATAAATGCACATAAGAAGGTCCACTATGTCTGTAATTTTCTAATGCTCTAGAAAAGAAGGGTTGACAGGAATTGTCAGTGAGGTGTTAGTTGGATCAGTAAAGTTTAGGCTTTTTTTCTTTTGAAATTTGTTAAATCACAGAATTTTTCAATTTCTGCATCATCCATCCTGACAGAAACACAATATATTTTTCCAGGATTATTACTGAAATGTGAAGGTCCTCAGCTGAAACTAGACTGATACTACAAATCTATATTTCTACCCCTTACTTACCTTCATCAAAATCAGATAACATTAAAAATACATTTAAATTTTATTTATTCTTAAGAATGCACAATTTTTGCTAGAAATTTTTGCACTAAAACTTTTAAAGAGAAACAAAAAGGCTTGCGTATGACCCCTTAGGGGTATACTTTGGATATCAATGCATCAGTCATTCACTTATCAGCTCTTCGAATATTTTTAACTCCTTTTTGTTGTTGTTTGTTTTTTTTTTTTTTTTCCTAATTGAAAGATATTTTTAAACAGCAAATGACAAAAATGCAGACTTATCATCATGCTGTAGCATTTAATTGTAGCTTGAGAACAGGATATAGAAGGATAAGAGCTTTCTTATAAAGAGAGGGGTCAAACTTCTCTATTGGATTCAGTGGGGAAAATCTGCCCAGTGGAAATCACCATTTTCCTTGGCCCTGAGACTGTGCTGGGAAAATTTAGGCATCTCTGGACCATATTGGTCGCACTCCAAAATAATACAAGTAAAAGCTTCAGAAGGATCTAGCTAGAAATCCCATATGAGAGAAGGAAAAAAAACTAAAGAAGAGGCATGGGTGAGTCAGATGGGTGATATTTAGAGCTGAAACTTTGGGTTTTTTATTTATAAGAGTGATTACCCACAATAAAACAAAATTGTTTGAATTTTGGGTTTTGTTTTGATTTGTTACTAGTTAGAAAGAATTTCCCTGGTACATGGTAAAATGACTGTTTTCTGACATGGTTTTTGGTGTACACACTTGCATGCATGTATAAGTGTATGGAAGTAACAGTTTTTATGTTTTGTAGAGCAATGCTTTTTTGACTTTGGATACTGGTCATTAAGATGTCTACACTATAAAAATTTAACTCAATTTTACTACAAATTATTGACATTTGCTGCCCTTTTTAACTCATTTTCATCATAAATAAAACCAGAATAACATACAGGACAATTTGATGTCTTTAGCACAGCAGGACAGAATAAACTCCATAATAGAGAACAAAACTCGTTTCACTGAAGTGCAATTCCCAGTTTGCCCAAGTTTTGCTGCCTTGCACTGTCTGGCTGTTGCTCCCAATACTCGTTCTCTTCAATTTCACTCATCTTCTCTGCTTACATTCTTCTGTTTTATCCAGTATTATTTCACATTTCTCATTATATGACTTAGTGTCTCCTTTAGCTAACAAAAAAAAAAAAAAGGAACCTTGTGGAGCTAATGAAACATGCTTGTTATATATGAGCACATTATATATCATTCTATGTCATGTGGGTATATACTTTTTGTTTGATAAGAGAGTAAAGAGAAAAGAATACTTTAGCGATTTTCAGGAAGAGGTCATGTATCCATTGCCACATATTGACATATTTTGGCTGAGATCTCAATCATTGCATAATAAACATTATTAATAAATGGTAATAATATATCTGAAAGACAGAAAAATTTGAAGGAATGTTAATCTCCCTCCTTTAACTGAGTGTAAAACATGCACATGTATTAATTGCCTCTATGACCTGAATGATCTCTCAATATATTCTGAAAATGCGTGAGAAACTTAGAAGCACTTTACTCAGTAAAACTTCTCAAATGCATGTATTAACACATAAACTAAACTTAGTTGACACTACTTAGAAAGCTGTTTTGTATGGGCACAGGCAATATCATTTGTATGACTATATTTATAGGTTTGCATTTCATAAAGTAGATCTTTAATTTAGGGTTTCAAGCTGGTATTTTAGAAAAAGGCTATATCCCAAAAGTACAACTTCATTCTACAAGCTGTGACTGTAAAAAATGGTGGGGTTTTATAATTCATTCTAGATTAAAATGTAGCCTCTCTAAAAATCAGGATACAAGACAGAATTCAAAGACTGCACATAACAGTTCAATTAGTTTGCCACATA
>JBCJKH010073806.1:16676-28346 GCA_039877255.1 Loriculus beryllinus | reverse complement strand
GAATGGGTTGCCCAAGGAAGTTGTGAGTGCTCCATCCCTGGCTGTGTTCAAGGCCATGTTGGACGAAGCCTTGGGAGGCATGGTTTGGTGTGATGTGTCCCTGCTTATGGCAGGGGGGTTGGAACTAGATGATTTTAAGGTCCTTTCCAACCCTAACTATTCTATGATTCTATGACTTAATTACTCTCAGAAACACTGTGCAGAATACCAGGTTTCTTGTGCTCTAGTTCTCCTCAAAGCACATTTCACTGTTGTCGTATTAAATCCAGTCCAAAATGTAAGGTCTCAATTTGACACTAGATTAACAAAATCATAGATACTTAGTTCTTTTCCAATTGCTTTATCAGGCTGCACTAAAATACTCAGAGTCCCACCCAACGCCCTAGTCTTTAGACAATTGAAGGCTTCCAGTGCCAAGATGGTCACAGTGAGGGAATCTCAGACTGGGTGTTTCTTCTTGCAGGTTTCATATTGAAAGCATCTTCAGAGATTTCAGTACCTAGAATAAGCTTACTACCAAATGCATGCATGGGTTCAACATTTGTAGATTTTGTTTATATCCCATTTTCCTAATTGCCTAGTGATCAAGCATTCACTTTCGCTATCATAATGCAAATATTTGAACCCATGTATATGTCATATCCTCAAAGAAAACAATAACCACTGAGTGATTTGGTATGTAGGGTTTGGGGGTTTTGCTTCTATGGTCTGATCTCTTCTAGGAAATTTTTGTTTACTAAAATATTCATTGGAGAGCTGAAATAGAAATTACCCTTATTCTGGTTACAATATCAACATCCTCAGATGCAGGAGAACCAGGTTCAGATTTCTGGTCCAATTGATTTCCTAGTACCAAGGTTTCATATCTTATTACAATTTGTTGGCTCATATAACTTATTCTTCGGTAGTCATCTCTTAATATGTGTTATACTGAAAGACTGAGTTCTACTCTTTTGACTTTGGCTAGTAATAGCTATTTTAGGCTTTGCAAGACCAAAAGTCTCTTTAGGGATTTAGCCATATGCTCCTCAGTGTTACTTGTTGGATAATTAGATGTCTGTTTAGCTCATAGTAAAGACTGCAGCTCCACTACAACAAAATCAAACTGAACTGTAGACTTCACTTACAAAATTGCAGTCTTCCGTTCCACTATTGCTCAGAATAAGTATTGCCTCATATTCTCCTCTTCAGGGACAGCAAAGATTACTAATGGCTGCGGGCCTGGTAAAATTACAGCTTTCATGAGTACATTGTTCTTATAGAATCACAGAATCATATTTGTGTTGTGTTAATTTACACTTATGTTAACATGCTCTACTTGTTAAAAAATGGAAGTTGAGCTATACTTTTTTTTTTTGCTATATATGGATTAGTTTATGAATTCTGAAGAGTTAGGTCTTCAAAGATTAAATAAAAAGTGATAATTCATAAGAAAAATCAATTTAGATAAGGTGATTTTTTTTTCCAGTTTTTTCCAAATATTTACACAGGAAAAGGAAAAGTATGTCTATGCAATATCAAAAATCTTTGAGCTACAACCTTAAGTAAATTGCATCTTAAGATTTCCACACAGCCATATTTGTCATTGTTTTCCAAAATTAAAAAAGCAACCGACAGAGCTGCTCACTCTCTCTCTCTATGAATGAATGAAATCATTGAAAACTTCTGACAGTGGGGTTTGAAGCTTTCATTCAGTTGTTTATTGCTATTGAGCTGCTAAAGTTGCACTGCAAGTGCCAGGGCCCTGAGCCCATCCTCCCACCACTTCCCGAGGGTTTGTCTGCTTGGTTGCAGAGCTGGCCTAGGGACAAGGCTGGTGTCTGGTCTTGAAGACAGTTTTGGTGAAAAGCTTGAGCAGGAGTTTCCTCCTGCCTTGCTTCGGGAGCAGCTTTTAGACGCTCCTGCCCTTTATCTTTTGCTGGTCTACGCTGCAGCAGCATCCCATTCATGCCTTGCCTGGCTTTGTTGATCTGGACCTGGACCCTGATCCACAGACCGATTTGCAGGCTTGACCTTAACTTCTGCCTCATCACTGTGGAACTTCCTGCTTATCTGGCCTCTGGAGCTGACGCGGCTGATCCCCTGAACTCTCCTGCTTGCTTTACACTGGGCAGGGTCCTTGCTGAAGAGGTCTCTGCCCTGCCCATCCACGTCATAACTCTGGTTTCCTTCTTGTTGGAAGCCCTTGTTTCCTTTCATATCCTTTGCCAGTTTCAAACCCGGCTGCATTTTGACTCCTAACTCCATCTCTGTTCCACTCAAGCTCTGTATTCCTGTTGGGCAGCCCACCCCTACTTCCACAGCCTCTGTGCTATCATCTTGGATTTTCAGCTCAGTTTTTCATGTTGCCTGTTATACATTTCCACTGTAAGTTTCCTTGACATGCTGAACAGCAAAATGGGCTTGCTGAGAGTAATGTGATGTAATGCCATCAAAATGCAGACTGGGATGTGCATTCAAGCACATCTGTTTCAGTGGTGGAAATTGAGCTGCGAGAATGTAACCTAAAAAGCTTTGATCATAACAACAGTTATATAGGATATGTGAGTGTCACAGGACTGATCAAACAAGGATAGCAGGAGACACTCAGATAGTAGAGGGAAAGAAAATCATGCTTCAGCAATAGTACTTGCAGAAACTTTGTGTTGCCATAGTTGTAACTAGTGTAAAGGGATTTAGAGTTTCTCTTGGTATCGTTTAGAAATGTATAGCTTCATCAGATACAACTACTCAGCTTAAGAGAAGTGGGTCATTAATCAAGTACAGAACAGAAATATTTGCTTAAATGCCTGTTGTCTTTACAATACACCACACAGTACTGAGCACCCTAGTGAGTAATGCAGTAGTTACACAACACAGGTCCTACAAATTCATCTTATAGGATTAGCAAAGATATCCATTCACTTCATTTATTTAAGCAAAGAGTTTCTCTGGAGTAAGCATATGTAACACAGGAACTGTCTTCTGGGAGTTCAGCTGAGCTTGTTTTCTTATCTTGGGTGGCAAAAGTTTATTGCCAAGAGAGCAACAGCACTTGACATGACATGTTAGTTTTGCACGTACCTCCCATAAAAGCAAATTGAAAATCTTAAATTGTCTTATTCTTCACCTTAAAAGTTTATCTATAGATGCAATTTTGTAAAAATGAATTTTTATACTGATCATCTTTGTGCACTGCAGTAGAGTTAAAGCATTCCGTTCTGAGATATGGGTGTACATTTCCATGTACCTGTCAAGTCAGACTTCCTCCATGCATACAGTCAGCACTTACGGGATCTAAAGATAATTTACAAGAAAATTAGAAGGCATTCTAGTACTTCCTGCAGTTAGTCCTGCTGTGCTGTTTCAGAACATGTTGTTTTCTGAAATTTGTTAGAATATATTTATTGGGAATAAAACAACTTTTTACCAAAATGGGAATAAAATATTTGCATCTTAGAAGTTTCAGAATTTTATTAAACAGAGCATTTTATTTGGTATCTGTCAATCAGATTAATACCTGCTTTCTAAAGCATTCAGACATCTGCTCAAGATATGGGTGTTATTTTTTTATTACTCTGTTTGCAGTGTAAAGCCATGGATTTCATTCATTCTCTGAGTGATACTATAAAATAACCTTTTTTCATCCTTGCTCCTTTCTGCTCCAAGACTTTTTATCATAGCAATCTTCCTTTCAGGTACCTTGCAATGATAAGCAATGTAGCATTTCAATACTGCTGCAGCTGAACATTTTGCTTTCACACTAGCCTTTGTGCATGCCTTTTTCACAAGCAGTAAAGAAATAACTACACTGACAAAGTGAGACTGAATCTGACACAAAGACTTTCAGATACCTCACTGTACACTTCACCTGGCATGACCTTTTAAGCAGCAGCGTAAGATTAACCACTGTGGCACAGTTACTCCATATGTAAGTCCCACTGTGCAAAAGTTTGCTAAGAGAAGGCTGACTTCTAAATGATGCATAAAGCAAAAATGTTTATGTACAAAATGAATTATTATTTCTGGTTGACTTTTAAATAAGGAGTCAACAGTATAGGGAGAGATTTTTAAATGCTAATAGAGAACATTGTCTCTTATGCATTGAAAAAATTTAAAGCACCTAAAAATCCATATGAAAATTATTAAGTATTTATTTGTCTTTTGAAAACAATTTAGTGATACAAGTTACATAACCTAATATGCCTAGGAAGTTTTATTAGTATTTATCTTCCAGGATAATTCCTGCTCTTAAAAATATTGTTATTTCTTTCAGCTTTTAAGTAGAGATGCCAGGAACTTCACATTTTGGACATTATGGAATATATTACTACAGACACTACCTACCCTTGGTATCATAACAGCTATTACAATGCTTAGGATGGAAGTGATTTGTTAATTTATTATGTTTGCATGAGAATGTATACATAGTGGAGTTACAGCTCATCAAAAGCCCGATTCTGATCATTTAAGCGTTTCATAAATCCTTACATATATTCAGAGATTAAAACTTACTTTTAGACTTGTTGAGAATTTGTGATGTTACATCCATGCACCTTCCTCAGAAGTATTAACTGTGATCTAGTGGTAGAAATGAACAATAAAAAAGCCAGCCATATTGTTGGTACCTATTCAAGAGGCATCTTCAAGTCATATGCTGATAACAAGTGAGAGATCTGGATCCTATACAATGGTGCATGTGTCTGCTGGACGCAGTCCACAAGGAACACCATGAATCCTATATTGAGAGAGGTGGTGTGACAAATAGACAAATTACAAAATCTTGCAGCATGCTGACTGCATACCAATCTAATAACTAAGTTACATCTGTGATAGGCAATACAAAGTGCAACTGAATGGCCAGTGCACTCACAGTGCAGAAAACCTGAGTGCGCAGAGATAGATAGCATAAGGTTGCCTAAGAATGCACTACGAGGACACCTTGAAGGTATATTTGACTGCAAGCAAGTTAATATAAAACTGTGAAATTGGAAGAGCAAAAATGAAGAAAGCTCTTGGCTTCTCTGAAGAGAAACAGCATAGCTTCAGCAGGAGAACTGAAAACTGAAGGAGGAAGCACTTAGAGTGCAGGAATTTAGCACTGGTGTTAACCAAGGAATAAAAAGGGCTTATCGCACAGAAGTCTAAATATATTCTCCACATCTAAATAGCTAGATCTATTCCTATGATCCCACAAATACAGCAAATTAGCAAGCACTCAATAACGAATTAGCTAATAACTAATATAATTATATCTCAAATATATAACGCTGTTATAATAGGAAAAAATGGAAACAGTTTCAAGTATAGAAGAGTATAATAATTCATCATTTGGCTGAAGTTTAGCCAGCTTAGTTTCCTAGATGTATATGAACAATCAGCGCTGAGTAGAAGTGGTAAGACAGAACAATGAATTTGTGTATAGCTCAAAAGTATACATTGTAACTTCACTGTAATTTTGCTCCATTTCAGCATAAGATAGGACAATTTGAATTATCTAGCATCTCAGCATGATTACCCTAAGAAGGAATTTCAGCAACAATTAATGAACACATGCCACTTAAATTGTGCATTCTGATTACACACACAGCAGTTCCTTAAAAATACTTCACTAAGGTTTTCATCTGGATGGTGAAGAAATGAATGTTTATTCTGGCTCCTGCAACAGTATTTTACATTTGAATTTCTAAACAGTGTAAAATTTGCACTTAAATTTATTTGAAAATGAACACTACCAAGATCACATTTATTTTGCATTACAATGATTGATTGTTAATGAAAATAAGGCACACAGAAGACAAAATGGCATTGATTTGCTATTATCTATTTTATTCTGTATCTGGGTTATTTTTAGTTTTTGGAAAGAGAAGATTTGCAAGTATTCTGTACAGCATTTATGAACTATACAAAATAACTGTAAACAACCAGTGCCATAAAAATAAAAAAACAAACAAACAAACAAAAAAAACCACACACACACAAAAAAACCACCTTTCAGAAGATACTTCCTCTTATATTTTTCAGATATTTCCATTAGTGATCCATCTTTCAGAAGTAATGAATCATCGTGGATGTCATTTGCACCCTTTTATATCCGGCATAAGACTCATATCAAACTGCAGTTTCAGCCTCTTTCTCCAGATGGTATCTTGTTTTACACTGCACAGCATCTGGGTACTCAGTCAGGTAAGAATCTTCCAGCTTGCTGGTATCATACATGCAGGTACCTTTATCTTGAAGAAAAGCAGTATATTGAAGTGATTCAGGTCTTCAGTCTCAGTGATTCACGGTTCACAGTGACTGGGTTTTGAACTGTGAATAATCAAGTTCTTCAGAAAAAAAATAACAAACCATAAACAAGAAAAAACATAACAAAATTTTGAACTAGTCCAAAGCTATCAAGTATTTAACAAAGTAGTTTAGGAAAGCATTTTCCCCTGAAAAACTCTACAACAGACATTTACTGATATTGATCCCACAGTTTCAGTGCAGCTACCATAAGATTCACTGTCTGGGTGTTTGGCCCAGCATTTTAAAATGACCAGAAATAAACCAATAAAAAAACCTGATTAAACAAGTTAAGTGAAAGTGAACAGACTGTTAGAGATTTATGAGCTTTACTGCAAGTTTAACTTTTTATGACATAATGCTGAAACTCTTCCTGGGGCAGCATGCAAAAACATGCAAAAGTTTTGCTTTTGCTAGCTATGCAGGGTGAAAAACAAACCTAAATAAGGTATTTCCACTATTTATATTTTAAACTTTGGTGAACCATAAAGTCATAGAACACCAGGTTGGGAGGCACCTCGAGGATCATCTGGTCCAACCTTTCTTTGCAAAAAAAGTCTATACCAGATGCCCCAGCACCCTGTCCTGATGAATTTTAAAAATGGCCAATGTTGGGGCATCCACCACTTCCCTGGGGAGATTATTCCAATGGCTGATTGTTCTCATTGTGAAAAACATTAATCTTGTGTCCAACCAGAATCTCCCCAGGAGTAACTTGTGCCTACTACCACTTGTATTTTCCAGGTGATTCCTTGTACCACTGGGTTACAAACTGAGTTAACATTCCTAAAACTTCATGGCAAGAAAAAATTATTTGCCAGCCAGTGTAAATACATTTTAAAATGTAGTCTTTAAGGTTATAATTACTTTATTAGCATACGTTACCTTGCATTTATGTGGTATCTTCGACATTTTTAAACAGAAGCGTTATGTACCAAAACATTATCTTAGAGCAAAATCAAGCAGCATGTTTTGCAGAACCAAGCCTTTGTATGACAAAAAAAAAAAAAAAAAGGCACTTAACTATTTAACATATATTTTTACATTCCATTGCTCATAGCTTAAAGCTTTGAGACATTTCAATAAACATGTTCAAGCACATATGCATAGAAACACACATATGCCCAAGTTACCAACTTCTTATTCCATACACAGAAGTTTTAACAGGCTGCTTTTTGGTAAGACTGATAACACATCATACACTGCTGGCAACTCCTGTTTGCCTTGTTCTAATTTCAACCACATGCAGAGAACAGCTTCAAAGAAAAATATATGGCATATCTCTAATATAAATACATTTATTTGCAAAGAATTCTGTCTTCCACAATGAATCTTTTATAACTCTATCACTTACAGGCCAAATTCTGAGATTCTCAGTGAACAGTTCTCTCCTGTATAAACTAAAGCATTACATGGGCCATGAAAAATAGAAGAGAAAAAAGAATCTTTCTCAAAAGAATAGTCAGAGGTGAGGGAAGCAGCTAGCATATAAAGAAATTTAGTATCTATTTGGAATCATCAAAGAGAGTGCTAAGTCCATTTAACTTGGGCCAGGGGTGTTTTAGCATGAGCATGCCTTCATTCTGCTGCCATTCATGAATGTTTAGTTTGCACAGGAAGAAATATTTTCTTTAAAACATCTTCTAGAATCATAACAATTTCATTTCAAAATAAAACCCATCTCCTATAGAGTAATTTAATTTCTTTACAAATTCCCTACTTCTATTTTCACTGTCCTGAAGTTTTGAAAGATTTGGGAAAAGCTAATAGTCTGGGTCTTTATATTTGCTTTCATATAATCCTGTCAAATCTAGACAGAATTAGACTCATTAAAGACTCAGAAGTATTCTTAGCAGCCAGCAGATGTGAAAGAGCTTTCTGTTGGGGATTAGTTTATAAAGCAGTTTAGATAAAGCCTTTTCTCCTACACAGTTATATAAAACTTAATAAATTGATTGCCAAAATCACAGGATTTTTTTTTTTTTTTTTTTTGTAAATTCCCTTTTAATAAGAAGTAATTAGAATTCCTTTTTTTTTTCCTCGCTAGGCAATGCTGGAGTTTTTAGAAGAAATGAGCTCTGATTACACATCCAATTTATCAATGATACTGAGTGGCACAGCTGTACACTGGCTTGGCTGGTCACCCATGTAAACACTAAACTGGGACCTTCCCCTCAGGGGCATGCCCCTGCCAAAAAATCCTCCCATCATCAAAAAAGAATCTTTAGTAGGCGAAGAAATAAACATGAGAATTCCACTAAAACATTTCCTTCTTGCTCTGTTCTTTTCAAAGAACATTACGTGCATTTCTAGAAAGGGTAATTAGGTAGCTATTCTACTTACTTCTCTAACAATGTGATTCCTTCAGTATGCACATTTGAACACCTAGCAAATTGGCACAAAATGGAGAACATCCTATGAATCTTTATCTGTTAACAGAATTTCCTGTAATTCTGTCAGTCGCTGGTTTTCTCGCTTTGCCAGCTGTTTCTGAATGTGTATCATGAATTTAAGTCTGGTAGTATTGATTTCTGCAAGCCCTGAGGAAATTATTTCCAAAGTTTGGCAAAACTTACATGGCTGGCTATGTTAGTTATAAGCTGGAAAGAAACCCCAAAAAGTGAGCTGTGTATGAATATTTTAGTCTGGAAACTTGCAGATATAATGACAATGGGACATTTCCCCCTTGCTTTGATTACTTTTTTTACGCCAATGAGGTAAAAATGTAGGAGATACAGACAGCTGTATGTGCTGCTTCTGAGTGAGTCCTCTGCAGATAATACAGAATTACTTGTGGAGTTCAACAGAGTGTCAGTGAAAGCCAGCCCAATTCACATTTTCTCAAGTGCAGTGTATCCTATTTCTACCAACAAAAGTGTGATAGCTTTTAATTAAGACAATGTTAGCCAGGTGCCCATCAACAGCTTGGACAATGAATAATTCAGTCCATTTACATAGCAACCACTCTATATATTTGAAGGCCTTGGCAATCTGGCTAAAAACAAGTAAGAAGAATTACTTTTTTGTTGAGTCACAGCATTACTGAAGCTGCACTGTTCCAAAGTCCAGGCCAGGGTGATGGAAAGGTTTGCTCCCTGATGAGATGAGAGAGAAGAGATACACTGAGTGACTAAGAAGGAAAAGTCAGGTTAATAGAATGGGATGACTCATGCTGAATTTAATGCTTAACATTTGGAACAGCAATGCTCTGTCTCTCTTTAACATGATTATGTTACCTAGCTAGTCTGAAAAAAAAACCCTGCAGAACTTCAGATATTTGAGGCATTTCAGTTTAAAACCCTGAAGCATGAAAATCAGAGACAGCCAGTATGGGCGTGTGATGTCTGCAGTTTTCTGACACCGCCTACGGCAATAGAAAAAAAGAATAATAGAACTGGACTGAAATCTTATGGAAATACTCTAGAAATTTCTAGAATACTCACATGGGAGAAGTGTTCTTTTCCTGAGCAGAAATAAACTGATTATTCACCCACTTTCAGAACAGGGTGGTTGCCTTCTCTCTTGGCAGCCATATTTCTTAGCCAGCAGGGACATCATTTCTGCTTTGTCACTAGTTTTGTGATCATTTCTATGGAAACTATCCACATAAGAAGCAGAACTGCTGGTTACCCATGTGACACCGCCATTGTCCTGAAATCTGTTGCATATGAAGTGTTGTTGTTACTCATTTGCCACTGGCAAGCAAATCAAACTTATGACTGGTATATTGAGGTTGCTTAAGGTAGGTTGCTTCTACCTGCTGAGGTATGCCAGGGTGACAGTGGTGACTAAAGGAAGCAGAAAAACTTTCTTCACCAAGGAAAGCAGCATTTTTGATAGGTGAGGCTGAATGGTCTAACCTACAAATAGGTAATCACCCACACCTTCTAGATGCATGAGGAACACACTGCCTGCTGGATTGCTCCAGATCCCAGCTATGCCTTTCTGTTCTGGGGTGATGCTCCAAGTGGAAGAAACTTACCACTTACTTACAAGTTCTGGCCTTGTGCTAGAGGATGGAAAGGTGAGGAAAAAGCAACAGAAGGCATAGACTGAGGCCATCAAACATACCTCCAGAGATGCCATCTCAGGGCTCTGAAGTGGCTGAGAGATGTCTATAGATGTTCCGTAACCAGAAAACCACTGTCTACAGCTCTTGAGACACCTTGTCCCGAAGAAGCTGCTGAAGCACCGATTTCATCAAAGCCTCTGTTCCAGGATAATGCAAAGGCTTCTGCTTAGTAAGACAGGATGAGAAAAACGACAAACATCAGCTGTCTTACAAAGCTTTATAAAGAAATCTAGACCTTCAGTAATCCAGGAACTCATCAGTGAGTTTTGAGCAAAGAGAGAGCCCTTATGGAGACTTGTATCTCTGTATCACTGGGGATGTGACACCTGCATCAAAAAGGTGAATGCCACTGACTAGAAGACTGCATTCACTGCTTCCAAAGCTACTTCAGAGGATATTTTGGAAGCTTCTTTGGCTTTACAAAGTAGTGGGAAATCTTTCTTATTGTTAATTTCTGGTGAAGTGTGGGAATAAATTTAGGTACTCTGGCAGGTAAAAAAGGCTTTGCCTCATATGCATACACATGGAGCACAAGGGTACACTTTCCATCATTGTGGGAAACTGATCCTGAAAGAGTAATGTTAAAAATACCAGGACACCCTCCCTGCCATGATCTGTCAGCCTAAGATCCTCTGACATCATATCCAGTCCTCCTGGGAAATGCATTAGGCAGATTTGATAGTGAAGGCTACAACTGCTGAGATCTTTGCCTCTGCAAAGGTCAGCTTTACAGCTGTGTAAATTTAATACTATCACATCTGTTATGCATGGTAATACTTCTGGCACAAATGAGACATCCCAAAATATGAGTGCAGCATTCCAGCATGCGTTCTCAACTGTACAAAATTTTTACACATTATTATGTGGATTTCCTCTGGAAACAAAAAAACATGGTGACCTGCCACTGCTTAAACATGACTGCTTCTCAAGATGAGGATATACATACACACAGGCATGTCTATGAAGGCTGAACACGGAATGGCATTGTCACCATTTGGGGAATTTAAAACTTTCCCATGTGACTGTAACTAACTTGTTTGCAGACTTATGTACTCATGCAGAATAGTAGCAAGCTGAAAAGTCTTCTGATGCATTCAGAATTAATTACTGTAAGTCAAATCAGCAATTTTCAGAATCATAGAATCACAGAATCGTTAGGGTTGGAAAGGACCTTAAGATCGTCTAGTTCCAACCCCCCTGCCATAAGCAGGAACACATCACACCAAACCATGCCTCCCAAGGCTTCGTCCAACATGGCTTTGAACACAGCCAGGGATGGAGCACTCACAACTTCCTTGGGCAACCCATTCCAGTGCCTCACCACCCTCACA
>JBCJKH010073806.1:0-16576 GCA_039877255.1 Loriculus beryllinus | reverse complement strand
TTCCTTCAAATTTTTCTCAGCAGCTCCTTATCCATCCAAGGAGGTCTCCTGGCCCTCCTGCTGCACTTCCTTCTAGTATAAGCAGATGTCATCATAGATAATCCAGATCTTTCAGTAGTAGTCAGACACATTTATAAGAGACTTCTCATAAACTCCCAGTTTTAGAAACTTGACTGCTGAGAGAATGGAACTGACTTGGCTTCAGGGAATGCTGACATCTGATACAGAAGCAGGTTAAGACCTGCTTTGGGGACTGTTTCAGAATGCTGGCTTCTACTACAGAATAGAGACAATCCACCCTGAGATCTCTGACCTTCAGTCATCTGGTGAAAACCCTGAACTACGATCTGCAAATAAAAGTGCAATTTTATCTCCTTATGATAACACCTGCTACAAAATGCCTATCGCCTGAGAAGACAAGGAAACAGCCTTTAACCATTTGGGCTATACAAAAGCCCTTCTATTTTACTGAAACACGGAAGATGAGGAAGGAAGGAGCATCAGAATAGAACTGAATGCTATTGACTATTGAAGACTTTGTTCAACACCCAGGGTCTTGAGATGCTGCAGTTTCAAGACTCAGCTAAGCTATAATAGCCTATATCTAAAGAGGATTCAACCTTATTGATGAAGATTGCCTTACAGTTCTTTGCACACCATCCCACAGGCTGGGCAAAGACTTGTGTGCACAAGAACCGAACAATGAGTGCCTACCTCAAGTGTCCCTCTGCTTTTGTTTTTTGTGACACTACTGATGGGGATAAATCGTCTGTATTGGAGGAGATGCTAATCTGAAAAGCTGCAAAGTCATGTGTCCTGTGTTCTTTCCAGTATTTTCTAGGAAGTAGGGACCACAACATCTAGTCCAGAAAAACTGAGTATGTCATCTCTTTCTGAAGCAAACCTCCTCAGAAAGGTCTTTTGTTCCAGTTACAGATGTGACACATTTGAGTAATGCTAAAACTGGAATAGTGTTCATGGCCTCCCATATTGAGACTGACCAGAGGGGAAATTCAGTGGTAAAAATGTTGGTTGTTTACAATAATGGATGCGATTCTTATGACGGCATAGGCCTACACAGGCTTCAGCTGTGCAAGCTGTCCCTTAGAGACAGGGACAACTGAGGCCCCTTGTTGAAAATGTGAAGAGAAACAAAGTCCATAATTTGCCTTCACTTTGAGAGGCAGTTTCACGGACACCAAGCACACAGCAGTTCAGAGTCCCAAAATGTTTTCAGCCAGTTGTCCCTGCTTAGTGTCTACAGCATGATAAACTTCATGAACAAATACTGAGCTGAACCCTGGGATCAACATCCACGATTAAAATTTGTCTCAACACTGATTTTATTCCCAAAGACTAAAATAGCAAGTCATCTGTGAAAAGAGAAGGGCTGAGGCAGTAAGAAAGTGCCTTGAGAGCCTCAGGGAGAGTTGGAAGTGGAAAGTGCCATTTTTTTTGTTCATAACTAGCAGAAAAGGAAGTTACTCCAGTTTGAAGAGAGGCCTCAAATATGTGCTAGTTCCTGGAGTTTTCTCCGAATCAATCCAGAGGACTCAGCCACAACCTCTCTTTACATTGTAGATTGCAAATACTATCTACAGTGTAATCTAACTCAGATTTCCTCTTGTAGTAAAACACTCAAACTGACTGCAAGTACCCTAAGAATTAAGGTCCTGATAAAAACAATAGACAAGCAGGTTATATACACTGCTCAAACAAACAAGAGAGATTAGTGCTTTCAAACTATGCAATGAAAAATAAAGTAAGCTTAAAGCCACATCTCTGAGCAAGAGAAACCACAAGTGAAGGTAATTATTTTCTGAAAAAAGGCAGAAACAAATAAGGTACTCAAAAAGAACACTAAACACTGGGAAATAAAACATATAATCACAACTGGAACTAGCCAGCTACATGGAAGTGCTTGCCATCATTGGACTGGAGCTGAAAGGAGGAAGAGCCTTCTCACTCTTCCCATGGGTGTCTGGGACAGGGAAGGCGATTCACTATGCATGTGCTCTACAGCCGCTAACATATTGAAACATCTTCCCCTTCTTGAATGGGAACCTGAGCAATTACTGAAAACAGAGGTACAATTTTAGTAACTTTTGCAAGTCTCCAGTAAGTTAAGCCATTCATTTCAAGCCATTTAGTGTAACTTAAAGATTAGAAATACTCAAAAATTAAACCCTCAAGAAAGCAAACTTCATCATTCTCTTAACAGTTCCACCCTTAAGAATGCTGAATCTTTAAGGAAATTGTACTTCCCAAATTTAAAAGTATTTCTTCATTGAAAAACTACTACATGAAACTAAAATTTTACTAGTAGCTATTAGGAACAAAGGTTTGCATTAAAATTTAACAACCATTATTTATCAATTTAACTGATGGACTTTAAAACCCAAACAAACCAAAAAACCCTAAAACCTGATGGCTATTATTTCCAAAAGCAATATAAGAAAAAGTTAAATAGCACAGGCAAATATCAAAAAGTTTGCGAATGTGACTTCCATTTGCAGACTCTTCTGCTGTCCTCTTCTGTCCCCTTGTCACATTCTCCTATTAGACTCTTGTCTCTGCCCTTACTTTCGTATCAGCTCCTGTTCCCAACCATTCCCAGCTTTTCTTCATGTTTGTAGGTCTACTTCAGAGTGGTACTCTCCCTCTATATTGCATGTAAGGCCAGACACACCAAGAGTACAAGAAAAGATCTCTCTCCTAAGACTTCTTGTCATGGAGGCCTCCAGTTCAATAAAAGGTTTATCTGTTCCTACAGCAGCCATATTATTAAACCAAAAACACTCCTGCTGCAAAAAGCAACTTCAGGGAAAGCAGAGCATATTTGGTACAAACAAACCTTCAGCGCATTAAACTGACAAATCTATCAACCTTTACTCAGCATACAGAAATTAAGAATATTCTGGCATGTGTAACTTTGCCAAAACTTGCTTTCTTTTCATAGGAACACCAACTCATACTCCCTGGATGCCAACATGATCCCATTCCCTCCTAGCTCACAGTTACCTAAGTCTCTGAACACGGAAAGCTTCTCAGAAGGTCGGGCTTCTTACTTTGAAGCAAATACGAGCTCAGTTTCCAATAATGAAAAAAAATAAAAAGGGGCACGCAGCTCACCAGAGAACGTTCCCCTTTGTGTTATTTAGATACAATGATGATACAAGACTGCTGAAAATTAGTTACTGATTTGAAGCACAAGTATGAAAACATCAGGATTAGGAATCTGTTGTTGTTCAGTATGCCATCTCTAAAAATTAAAACTATTTTATCCTTCTTGTTACAGGTGACTTCTTATGTATATCATTAGTAAATGGATTTATACAGTTACGCTACAATCTCGGAGACAAGACAGTCATTCTACAGACCTTTCAGAAAGTCTGCACAAATGGAAGTATATGGCATTCACTCAAAGCAGGAAGAGTTGGCAATGAAGGCTACCTGGACCTGGATGGTGTGAACATTACTCATAAAGCTAGTCCTGGAATGAATGCACTAGACACGCACACAGACTTCTTTGTTGGAGGGGTGTCCTCCTTAAACCTTGTTAATTCAATGGCAGTAGAAAATGAACCCACAGGTTTCACTGGTTGTATACGAGAAGTTGTTATTAACAACAGGGAACTGAAGCTTACTGTGACTGACCCCACAGATGGAGCCAATGTTGGTGACTGTGACGGAACAGTTTGCGGGTACTCGGTGTGCAAAAATAATGGAACATGTCAAGTTGAAAACTCAGGCTTTTCTTGTTCTTGCCCCCAGGGGTGGACAGGGAGCACATGTGAACAATCTATTCACTGTTCACAACACAGGTGTGGGTCTCAGGCTCTCTGTATTCCTCAACCTACTTCGTTTTCATATTCCTGCATGTGCGCATTAGGTTGGTCAGGTAAATACTGTGATAGCAAAATCCATTTTTTTATAGCAAAGTTTGTCGGCAACTCCTACATCAAATACACAGATCCGTATTATAGAAAAAGAGACCTCCGGTATAGCCGCATTTCTTTAAATTTTACTACCAATCAATCTGAAGGCTTAATAGTATGGATGGGGAAAGGCGAAGATGAAGATAATGATTTCCTTGCCATTGGTCTTGCCAATAGAACACTAAAAGTTGTGATTAATCTTGGAGAAAGAATCTCTGTTCCTCTAATTCATAGCAATTACTCATCCTGTTGTGACGAGAGGTGGCATTTTGTTACTGTAGTTCAAAACCAAACTTGCATTAAGGTTTACCTTGATGAGGAGCTAATTCTTTTTGAAGATATTGATCCACACAGAAAATACACTGCTTTAAACTATGGTGGTATTTGTTATTTTGGTGGGTTTGAAATTGGCAGGGAAGTCAATACAGTCACTACAGGGCTTTTTCACAAGGATTTCATTGGTAAAATTAAAGATGTTGTGCTCTTCCAAGACTCCAAGAAGATTCAGCTCATGAAAGCAGAAGGGTATAATGTTTACAATGGAAATTACAGAAATTAACTGAAAAACTGTGTAAGAGTATTCAAAAGTGATAAATTTTCTTTTCCTCCTGTTTCTTGTAGTAGCAGGCAGCATAAGACTCAGGAACCAACATAAGAAAGCATTTAGTAATTATCCCTAATTATTTTTCTTAATGCTGAGTATTAATAGTTTGCCTAAAATGTCATCAGATGTTTTACTCAGAAAAGTACTTCTATATAGTCCTCAGTATTTACTTTAAAATGGCTGGAAAGTCTGAGATTTTTTTCTTTATTGTTCTGGAAATAGGTGTGTAGACAAACAGATAGCAATTAGCTTATAAAGCCAACTATCACTCCAGTCTTAACTGTTTGTTGCTTTATGAGCAGACAACTTACCTGTTCCTCCAAAACTCTTAAATTCCATTAGAATGAAGAGTTTCTCTTACAACATTTTAACATTAAAGTGTAAAATTGGGGAGGGGACAGGGGGAAAAGGGGATAAAAAAGTGTACTTGGGATAAAAAGCTCTTATTTATTGTAATGAGACTTTTTTAAAAAAAATCACAATATCTGTAATTACTTCTTAAGTCCAAAACGATTATTCTAGGCAACAAAGTTGTTCTCCCTCCCAGCTGAGTTTCTATACATTGGGTATGCATTTATGTAAAAGGACAGAACTTAAGCCTGTCTTCATACTAAAATATTCCATTTGAAGAATGATCTTCAGAGCAGAAAATGTATTTCACTTAATTACTGAAGATAATAAAACATACCTGATGGTTTTGTACAGCAGAGGTCTCCCTTATTTGACTACAGGAAAACTTTTTGGTTTAACCATTCACAACTGGAATGTAGGAACCTGGCTGTCTGTCTACAATTAACTTCTATTCCCAACAGCTTGAAAATCACAAAGTCTAAGAACTGCTTTGCTTTAGCTGTCTGGCTTATGTGTCCCTAAAGGAAATTTTGAGATTTTAATAGACAAAGGGTTGGGCCACAGTAAATTGAATTTCCATAACTATACTCTTCATGAATTTACAATCTCAAAAGTAAATAGAGCTCTTCATATGTAAATGCAAAAATTCTATTTCCTTCTAAAAACACCTCATATTATACTTAAGTAAGCAATAGAAAATTTTAATGTGCTTAATGAGGGACTTATGATGGCATCTACATTTATCATTTGCTGGCTTATTATCTAGTAAAATTATTAAATAAAAATAATAGAATTGATTCCTATCTTTTCCTTTTTTACTTCACTATTGCTTATAAGCACACAATCAATCATCACCTCCTTGCATGGTAATTTTCTGAATACAATTCTTCAACGGGTACTCATCAACAGCAAGTAACTATTTCTGATTTGTTTTCTGTCTTTGCATAAAGCAGATATGGTGCAGAGACAACAAGCACAGTAAAACTAGGTGACTCACATTTGTTTCCATATAACCGTAATCAGCATGTAGTGATGAATGCACTGCCAAGTCAGTTACGGATGAGTTGAAAATAGCTAATGGGGGGTGTGTGTGTGTGTGTGTGTGTGATGGAACTAGCCCCAGATGTTTTAATAAGCACCTGCCAACATCTTTGTGAGACTCATTCTATTACCTTCAGCTGCTCTGAGCCCTGAAGTGACCAGCCTGACACAAAAGACCTCCTTCCCCTTTCCCCAGCAGGCAGCTCATGAAGTACACTTGGCGTCTAAGGTGCCCCAGATTCTTCCCCTTCTTTCAGTTTCGCTTAGAAGGGCCTTTTATGGCCACTTGATGCCAAGGAAATGTATTCAGGGTTTATCTTGTTCTCTCTGCAGCTCTTGGTGTACTGCCAGATCCTCATCAGCACACTATTGTCTGTGGTCTGAGCAGTGACTCAGTGTAAAACCAGTAATCGGAGCACCTCCAGCTAATATGAGTGTTGGAGGGAGAGTGACTGAAGACAAAATCCTTAATTCCTGCAGTAATGAGATTTATTCCCATTACACCAACTTAGATTCTAGGACCAAATCCCGGAAACTGTTGCTGCTTGTTAATTTAAACTCTTAACAAAACTCTCCCTCAAAAGCTGATCTACTGTGGCTCTTTTTGGATTCTACATACACAAGGCAGGTAGCAAAGCACTTGGCAAACCTGGAAAATGTTTACATATTCTTTCCAAACAAACAATTTCTGGTAGTTTCGTTAGAAAGCATTCCCATCTCTTCTGTATACGGACAGCTGCAATTTTCAGTGTTCCCAGTTTAGTTTTGAAGCGCTAATGAATGTGAATACGAGAAATGGATCACCAGTGGACCAGGAATAGACTTCTTTGCAAGAGGTTAAAGGAAAACCTTTACAAACAGAGCTACTGATTTTAAAACTTCCTCTAAAAACCAAAACAATGCTTTGATGCACTTCTGTGTCTAAAAAACTCTGATGTAAATACTTAAACAACACATGCATAATACTGCCAGATATATTCAATGGCACTACTGCTATACAGATCATGGAATAAATTTGGAAAAGACTAATTTAATCATGTTATTAGCTACAAAAGTGTAATATTGTTTCTAGTTTCCAAAAACTGAGGACGTTTCTTTATGCATCTTCTCAACTATTAGTCTAAGAAACATTACCTAATAACACTCTACCACCCCCTTTATTCCGTGCAAGATTTTTCATTTTGGTCAGTTTGACAATGAAGCTACCTGCAAGGTATCCAAATGGAATTTTACCTTAAAATGTATTTATAATTAAAACTAACAATTAGTATGCTGTTAAACTGGAAAGACCTTTCTGGAAAGAAGAAGTTTTTCTACAGCAAAGTCCAGATGCACATAAAGTGATGTACTCAAAAGTAAAATAAAAACCAAAACACTGAAAACCAGAACAACAAATAAGTTTTCCTTTATAAGGCGGAATATTTCTGTTGTTTCTGACAGACTCAACAAAATGACCAGTGTATTTTAAAGAAGTGTAAGAGCAGGACATCTTAGTTTGTCTTCAGGTTTGCATCTTTTCTGGCTTTTTAGCTTGCATCAGTGGATAGCAGTCACTGCAAAATATCAATTTACTAGAAGTCCCAATGACGCAAAAACCCTTCTTGTCCCTCTCCCCCCTCCCTTTGCCCCCCAAAATTTGAAATGACCAAGCCATGAAGCATACAACAAATGTGGCATTCTGTAAATCAGCCTGCTGTATTCATTTAGCCTACAGTTTCACACCTATGAAATCAAACACACACAGCATGTGAGAAAGTTTTATCATTTTAGAATCAAAATATCCCTTAAAATATTTACATTTTACAGTAAAAAGGATAGCAAAACACAAAGTAATGTACAAGCTTAAGTATTCAAGTTTCTGAAGCATGGGAAATGCTGGGAGAAATTAATTTACTACTACAAATGATATTTTTAAGAATTTAGGTTAAAAATGCTTTCTTATTAAAATGAGTGCCGTTTAAAGCAATAACATTCGAGCAGCTCAGCCTTCCAATTTCTGGTCACAAACTGCTTCAGATGCTTAGGAAATACTTGAAAAACTAATGAAATACACTTTAATTGTTTTATGTACTACCAAATAATTCAAAAAACTCTTTACACCACTGAGCATGTTCAATTTTGTTGCAACTTGTGTGGATTCTGAGGGTCTGCTATGGTCTTTAAAAACAGTGCAATTTAAAAAGGTTTTTGTATGAAATTCACCTTTAAAATTATCCAAGCATCTTAAAACAGAAGAGAGCACAAATTACCAAAGGCAGCAACTATATTGCAAACTTGACTAAAGCCAACTTCATCAGCTAAGAAAACTTCTAAGCCTTTATTGCATATTAATAAAAGAAATCTTTAAAATTTTGAATATACAGCAATGTAAATTTTTTAAAAATATTAAACTCCTACTTCTAGCGATAGTTGGTATAATGAAAAAAAGGATGAGTATTGGTACATCAATTGGTACCAAAACACAGACTTGTTTCTGCAAAACACCAACACAGAATAAAAAAGATGGCACAATCCTAGCAGGCTTTTTCTTTTGTTTTATACAAAGTTTTATGACATTATTCTTAACAGTTTACTCAAATAAAATTCTAAAAGACTGTCTGCATCTTTTTACCTTTTGCTTTTACTTCTGTCACTGTGGTCCCTATGTCTCTCTCTGTTCTTTTCACTGTCTCGTTCTCTATGCTTCTCTTTGCTTTTCTCCCTCTCCTTATCTTTTTCATGAGGCTGTTCTTCACTTTTAGGCTTCTCTGTCTTTTTTTCTGGATTTCTTGTCTCTCTGGGGCTTTTTCCATCAGCAGCCCTATCACTGTGTGGAGATCGCAATCTTTCTTTGTCTCTCTGGCCTTCCTCCCTACTCTTCCTATCTCTCTCTTTTTCCTGGTTTCTGTCTCTGCGCCTATTTCTTTCAGAATCTTGCTCCCAGTATTTTTCGTTGTTCCACTCTTTTTCATGTCTGTCTTTCTTTTGGTGATGGGAATCACTGTAAAATCTTTGTCTATTTTGATCATTTTTGCTTCTACTGAACCCTCTCTCCAGATGCTGTTCCTGTCTGCCCCAAGGATCACTGTGGCGTCTTTCTGGTCTCCTACTGTCTTTACTCTGAAAAAAATTTTCTGGCCCCATAAATCTTGACTGTTTGTGAGCCACTGGTAGCCCTTGTGCAATGGGTCCGGCATAGTGTGGTGGCTGACCTGATAAATGAGCTACTGGCCATGGCATCATAGGATTTTGAGGAAAGCCAAAGCCAGGAGGAGGAAGAAGCGGATGTGGTAAATGAGGAGGAAATCCAAACATAGGGTTGTTTTGTGGAGGGAAGTTATGAGGTGCAGGAGCCTGAAACTGAAATCCAGGTGGATTAGATTTAGGATGCTGAAAATTCTGTTGTGGAGGTCTAACAGACGAGAAGTTAGCACCTGCAATAGGGCTTGGAACGTTGGAAATAAATTCAGAACGAGAAGAGTTTTCCGTTTCAAAATGAGATGAAGTTGCTGCTGGTCCTCTTCTAAATGAGTTCAGAGTTTCAATGTTTTGCATCATTGCATCTCCCTGTAAGTGTTTGGTATCTTCTGCTTGTGATGCAACTGTGTTATCTGCTTTTGCTGCAGCTGAACTGTACTGTGTCTCACTGTTTTGTGCATCACTTTGATACAGGTTTACACCCACTTCTCCAGAAGACTGTTTATTCTCTGGTTCCGTTTGATCACTTCCTGAAGCATTCTGTCTGTCTTCATTTCTGCTAACATCTCCTTCCTTGTTTTCTGAAGCATTAGTCTGCTGGCTCCGTCCAGCTGCCTGTCGTGGGTCTCTCTTAAGATTAATAAATGGTGATGATTTAGAGGCATTAGCAGCAGTACTTTCAGCAGTGCCTACATTAACACTGCTCTCACTGGGCTTTTTCCCTGCATTTGATGAGGAAGAAAAGCTGGAATTTGTGGTCCTAACTTCCTGTGCAACGTTATTATCCTTGTCGGTTAACTGCTGCTTTGGATCGTTTTCTTTACTTTCTTCAGTTTCTTTATTCTGTGAATGAGCAGATAAATTTGCTAAAAAAGCTTCTGTGGAGACATCTGGAGGTTTTCCCTTAAGACTCAGTCCTATCAAAGACCCAGCACTTCTTGCAGAACTTGAGGTCCCTACAGCTGCTGCATCCACAGTTACAGCAGTGTCAGTGGACTCTTGTAGATCATCCAAACCAGTCTTTGCTTCACTAACTTCAGTACTTACATCAGTAACATCCATGTTTTCTTCTTTTAAAGTTGGCTGTTCATTTAATAATGGTATATCTTCACTGGTACTTATTTCTGACTTGCTGTGCTCGTATACCTGCCCTGTCGTACCCAACAGGCTTTGAAGAATATCATCCACTGGCAATGGTTTGTTTGCTAGCTCCAGAGTAGAAGGCTGATTTTCCCATCCAACCAGGACTCCAGGAAGAAATCTGAGAGGCTTTGGTGGTTCATGTTTGGTACTTTCCATCAACGGTTCAGTAACTGCTGGCACGTCTTCTATAGCAGATTGCTGAGGTTTATTTCTCTGCTTGTGTAGCACAGTTGTGAAGGAATTAAAAAAATCATTTTCCTCTTCTTCTTCTATTGTCAATTCATGATGAGAGACTTCAGGTTTGTTTGGCTTGCTTTTCTTCTCTGGTGGCAAGTTACTCAAGGTACTTTCAGAAGCTTCATCAACAAAACTATTAGTCACACTTGCAACAGCAGTAATCTGCCTCTTCATTTTCTGGCGAATTATCAATCCCAGTAATAAATTTGGTCGATGTATTTCAATCCCTGTACAAAATTGTAACAGCAATTTATCATCTCCTTATGTTAAGGCAATTGTTTTAAAAAAATAACCCCATACTCTTATAATACATAATAGGAATATTCATTTTAAGATTAAAACACAACAAACAATAAAAAATATGTTTCCAGCATAAAAATTATGACTTCAAACACTGCAATTTAAAATTGCTTTAAGTATTATAGTGCCCATTATAACTTCCAAATACAGAATATTGGAAGTTACATAGGAAATCTAGTCACATAAGAAAAAACACAGAAGTTAAACATAGTGCTAGTCTAACAAGGCTATACAGTCTGGTAACAGTGGTACCAAGCACAAGAGGCAGAAAAAAAACCCGTAAAGAGCACACTTGCAACCACAGTGCCTTCTCATCAATTTGTGTTAGAAATACTTCTTCCGAGATTTACCAAGAGTGACTTCCCAAAATGCTTCCCTCATTCCAGGAAGGCACTGTGTTTCAAGGTATACTACTAGCCATCTCTTCACTATGTATTTTGTTCTGTATAATTTAGCTTCTTGCAAAAACAAATCATAAAATCAGCTAGAGTTGGAAAAGACCTTTAAGATCATCAAGTCCAACCTTTACCCAGGACTGCCAAGTCCACCACTAAACCATGTCACTAAAGGCCTCATCTACACATTTTCTGAACACTTTCAGGGATGGTGATTCCACCACTGCCCCTGGGCAGTCTGTTCCAATGCCTGAGCACCCTCTCTGTGAAGAGTTTTTTTGTAATATCCAATCTAAACCTTCCCAACTGCAGCTTGAGGATGTTGCCTCTTGTCCCTCATCCTCTCTTCATTTCAGCCCTACCTATCTCAGGAGAAAAAAATCAACCACAAATTTTTATAACCAATGTAAATTGATACAAAATAAGTTGGGTGTAAGCAGAACAACTGAGAGCCACTTCAGGATCTTTCCTCCCTTGCACATCTGTTTTTTAAACTTATTTTTACTTTTCAGGAAGTTTGGGACACTTGAGAAAAAAGGAATTAGTACTTTTCAAATAATGAAAAATGCTATTTTAAAGTCACAGTATCAATTTGGAACTCAGTATGACTACTGCCATAGTTCACTTGCATTACTGAATTTACTGGGACTGTTAATCTACAAAGCCACATTGGTTAGAGAAGAATGCAGTAAAAATGAAACAAAGTTATGCACAGTATATTTTTTGACAACAATAAAGTATCAGAATAATCTTACAATGGGAAATCAATGCTTTTCCAGGGAACCTAATATAATACTATGGAAAACTCAAGACATGTTTGAACAGAACAGGTGGCATTTTTAAATTTAATTTCTCTTATAGTTCTGTTGCAAACCTCATTAAGTAGCATTATGATAATAAAGTTCCAAATTCCAGGCTGTACTTACCAGGCCCATCAAAAGGCACAAGATGATGTGGGACTTTATCTGAGGAACCTAAAGGGATGAGGTACAAATCTTTCACCTGCTTCATGTTATTGGCTGCTACACCGTAACGTTTTCTACTGCTGAAATAGGCAAACAATAATGCATAGGATATCTGATCCTCTTCAGTTACTGGGGTAAAGCGAACTACACAGATCTCCTGTGTACAAAAAGAGAAAGAAAAAGATGGTCACATGCATTTTTCTATGATATTTTAACTGGTTTAGTAACTGCTCGTTATTTAAAAGCAAAGTTCAGAGGAGGAAAAAAGCCTCCCCAAAAAAGCAGAAAACAGAGGAGACAGAAGCAGCAGAAACAGGGCCAAAAATAACTAAAGAAAACTGGAGAAAACAAATAAAAAGCATTTAGTGTAAGAAAAAGAATTACAGCGTATGACACAAAAAAGCCAATATTTTATCAGCCAGCTAAACACCAAGTTTTAGGGCAGAATGACAACTTTCACTTAATTGTTTCTCTCCCCACTCCTAACATTACCATAAAGCTTTATTTTGTAGTCTTACTGTGCAAAGATACCCATTAACAGTAGGAGAAGACCTAGTGTTCAGACCTAGAACTACAACCCAGCCCAGAAGTTGATGCTGGGGCTGATGCTATTTAATGGCTTAATTAATAACCTGGAAGATGGCACAGCAGACATCCTTTAAAACTGAGGTGGGACCTTATCAGAGGCACTGCTTGATATGCTGAAGGGCTGACTGCCATTCAGAGGGGACTCAGTAGGCTCAGAAACTGGGCTGACCTTTGACATGGTCAGCAAGGGCAAAAAAAATCCTGTGCCTTGAGACGGAGTAACCCCACGCACCAGGAGAGGCTGGGGGACTGACTGGATTGAAAGCAGCTTGGCATAAAACGACATATGGGGATGCTGCTGGTGGACAAGCTGTATGAACCAGCAATGCATCCACACCATGAATACCAACTGCATGCTGACTGACAGAACCAAAGCAGCCATGGGGCCAAGGGAAATGATTTTCTCTATCTATCCAGCTCTTGTGATGGCGCATCTGGAGAACACCATCTAGTTTTGGGCTCCCCAGCACAAGGACAAGCTGCACACGGTGGGACAAGTTCAGCAGAGGCCCACCGAGATGGTTTTGTGCACTGAAACAGTACCAAAACAAATGGGTAAGAGTTGAGACATGCTGTCCAATCATTCATGATGAGTTACTGTCTCAAAGGAATACAAGGATTCTCAAACAGCAGTTGAAGGTTAAGGTTAGATAATGAGAAAATAAACACTACCAGCTGCCATCTGTTCAGTTAACCGTCAGTCCTTGAAGTATCATGTACTTTGCAAATGTCCCAGGGAAAAAGACCAAGATCTTGAGGGCAAATATGATGTGCGTTAAACCACAATCCTTCCAATATGTAAAATTCTTACCTTGGTCCCTGAAGCTTTGATTTTTTCTACATACTCCCAGACAGTGTGAGGAGATATCCTGCCACCTACTTGAATACTATCAGGCAAATCCTATGAGAAAGGACAAGAGATATCTGAATCCAACATACAAACTGTGGTAAATCCTTCATCCAGTATATGTTCACATATTCAAAACATATTTAACTCTTTCAGTTCTCAAATTATAATCTTAAAATCACAGTAAAAGAGTTACAATAGTAGAAGCAAATTGATTTAACTTTGAGATATTTAAATTAAGATTTTGAGTGCAAAGTCACTGATTCGTACTGAATCAGTTATCATTCAATACTGTTCATCTATACCTTTCCAAAATTATTTATTTCAGTAACATTCACTGCAAACAAGTGTACTGTGCTCTGGAAACAGTCAAGTTATCTGTACGATCCACAAGATCAAACTGCTATGACAGGCCCACAACTATGTAAATAATAAACTTTCAAAGCCTTAAGAGGAAAAAATAACCTAGATGTATGTGTACATATAGACATAAATTTCTTCTGGGATATGGCTGAGTTTACTATTCATAAGCAACAAAACCAGACTTTCATATCATTTAGGAATGCTTCAGGAAAAATACATATTTTTTTTTTTAATACAGCAGATGAGTTTTGAAAAGCACATTGTGTTAGTAAAACAATCCTTCAGTATTAAAGCATACTGCATCTCCTGCACTTCACTGAAGGCTTATGGCAAAGACAATCATATTACTAGAAGACCATTTCATTAGAAAGCTGATGCATCCTCTGTCACTGGCAAGAAGTAACACTGAGCCTTATGAGCTCTCTTTAGTTTCTGACATGAATATAACTATTTGAATAATACAACTATTACAAGCAGCTGCATTCTCTTCCTGTCTCTCAGACATTGAAAGACACTACGTAAATTTTTTTTTTTTTTGTTATAGGGACAATTTAGTCTCACAATGGAAAGTTAGGACCAGAATTGCCAACAGATAGGCAAAAATTTAAAAATTAAACCCCCTTACACAGGTTTCTGTTGTAGAAGATGAAGACTTCTCACACTACCAACACAAAACAGCAGGAGACACTTTTCTTACAAAGAATTGGTATTGAAATGCTTATTGCTTTGAATTCAAAACTGAGCTACAATTTTCTCACCTCTAATTCAGAAAAGGGATGCCACCAAGGTGGTTATTTCAGCAGCAATTTTGTCCTATCTTACACTTAACTCAGTACAATGACCATGCTTCTCTGCATTTCATTATGATACTATTATTAGCCTAAAATTTAAATAGGTTGTTGAAGTTAATAAATTAACTGTTCATTCTTTGCAGTAAATATAAATACCTCTGTTAAATACTCAAAAGAGCCAGAAACTGGATAAGCCTTAATGACAAACTTCGCCACTGAAGGCATATTGATAAAACCCTTCCAGATGAAATTCAGGCGTGCCAGAAACAAGCTTTCACATTCCACAGTACCAGGTGTTTCTGACCTAAAAAAAGACAAATAAAAATCACTTTGTTTACAACATGATAGAACCCACAAGATAATATAAATCATCATTTTTCTTTCCAGAAGAAATGATGTGCTATTAAGAATTTTCTTTTTCTGTTAAGCATACTTGAAGGTCAATGAAAAGAGATAGGCATACAATCATATTTCTCATCTTCCGCTAGAGTAGAAACAAGTCACAAGAAGGACAGCCAGATAAACAGCATGTTTATCTTAGAAGACACTAATATGTCTTTTAAGAATGGACAGAAAACAACATAGTGCCTGCTGGCCTACCCTCAACCCTGCTTTCCTAGTTCTCACATTTTCTTGCACTATTGTCTGTCCATGACCTGAATACCTGCCCCACAAGTTGTTTCCTCATCTCTTCTCACCTATGCATTACTTCCACAGCTTCTGTGATTGACTCCTCCTAAATATCAAAATATTCTAGGTACACTATTAGTGGTTTTAAGCTAGCCGCTAGCAGTACCAGACGTGCTCTTACAGTAACACAGCACATTTCTTTCTGTCTACACTACAAATTGCCTCTTTGAATCTTCAGCAAGATCTTCGTCTTTATTCAAAATAACTTCTGCAAGTTATTCAGAAGTCCACTGTCCTTGGTAAAGGATCACACTGTCCTGAGAAAGGCAGAATTTCAGCACAAACTCTGGTCAATTCTAAGTAAGTGGGAGTCAATGTTTTTCTAAAAAACCTTCCCTCAAACCAGAAAAAAAAACCAGCCTCGTAAAATGAATTTTCCTCTTTAGCGGGTAGCAGAATAGACTGTGGAAGAAAATGAAGACCGAATTGGCAGAAAATATGGCAAAACATCAAACAAGCTGCTGTTAACTGTCATTTCTAGAAAATTGTTGCTTCAGGACTTGAAACTATCCTCATTTATCAATGTAAATGATCTTTTTAGAGCAATCTCAAATTCTCTAGCCTTATATATAGAAAAACACACACCCATTCAAATGCAGAACTGTACATTCAATGTTCCTTAACAGCAAAATATGAAATCTACATCTTAACTTTTTAATATGAACTCATGTGCCTTTTTAGATCTTTTTGCACCATAAAACATAAGGTAGCTTACTTTTCCCCAAAAGACAACGTGGCAATTAGAAGTTTATAATCACAACAATAGTATTATTTATATAAACAAATAGCATCATTTACTTCAGAAGAGAACCCCATTCCTAAACAGAGGTGTACAACTTCCAGTACACAAATGGATTACTGACATCATTAAAAAATTGGCCTCAGTCATAATAGCTTAACAAGATTAACAAAGTCCTTCCTTTAAAAATACTGTTTCTGCATTTTATCTTACTTTGGGAGAGGTGGGAATGATGACTTTGATGAGTCTTGCTTATCATCTTCTAGTAATTCAGAAGCTAAAATACTTGATGTTGAAGAAAGCGCATCTGCAATGCTCTCTGCTTCATTGTCTGATTGCTTTCGTGCAACTCCAACAGCCACTTTCACTTTTTTTGCAGAAGGATCATCAGTAGGTGGTGCCATTCG
>JBCJKH010073795.1:0-20425 GCA_039877255.1 Loriculus beryllinus | reverse complement strand
CTGGGTGGAAGCACGCTTGACTTAAATGGCAACAGAGCACCCGAAAAAAGAAAAAAACAGAATTAGGCTGTCACCTAGACAGTAACAGTGTCTGGTTTATGTACCTTGAGAAACCACCATAGCACAGCAAAAGCAAAGACTGCATTTTCAGGAATCCACTCATCTAATTAACCCATTAATTCCATACCCCACACAAAACTGAAACAGTAAAAGTTGCCTTTAAGTTTCACAAGTTGTACTTCTAGATAGCTTGACTTTTTCTGCTACCCTCTAGAATTTTATATGGTATAAACCCTATGGGTGAGCTGCTTCATTTCATTCACCTCAGGAACAATTTAAGCAAGTGATAAAAATGTTCCTATTAAGTAATAATCAAGTATAGAATAAGCTACCAAATATTGAGATCTGAAAAGGCAAAGAGATACACCACCACCATTGTTGGTGACGGCAAGGAAGGAAATTCAGTACAACACTGGAAGACACCTAAGCCTGAAAGTGAACTAGAACCAAGTTCTAAACAGGACTAAATTATTGCAGTGACATGCAAGTGAGGTATCCTTTCTAGGGTACTTGAGGTAGAACACTAAACACATCATTATCCAGCAAATAACAAACATACTACAGTGAGGTAAAGTACCCCAGAGACAGAAGCTTCATGCATTAAATTCCCTCTCCAACTTCACAAAAATTTGCCAGTTACTTGCTACTAGCCAAATCTAACATTTACCAAGTTGCTAGCATAGCATTATTATTTTCCAAAAACTATTTGCATTAGCATTGGTATAAATGCCAAATCCAGTCAAGCTTCAAACACACTACCAAGAGTAGATACTTAACTGCTGAGTTCACTGCTGTAGAATATTACAGAGCCAAACCTCATTGTTATCTTTTCTTCATTCAAAATATTGGACTATGTGCCTTTTTAGTAGCTAGTATGCCTTACACATGAAAACACTGACTCATTCTTGAGGGGAATACAAACCTTCAGCTGGAACATCAGGTACACGATATGGAACCAGCAATGGCCACAAGTCAGACATGCTTTAAGAACCTCCCCCCAGAATTTTAACCAAGTAGTATTAAAAAAAAAAAAGTTGTTACCATGCAGAGCTATGGCTTCACGGAAGGGCTGCAAATCAGTCTCTACAGATGAACTAGTTTCTGTTGAAGTAGCTCGACTAGGGGATACTACAGTCAGTCTTGGGGGAGCTCTAGAATTTCTTGGAGGAGGAACTTTTCCACACAGGAAGCTGATCAAGTCTTCTCTACGAATAGTTCTTCTGCGTTTTTTAACCCAAGCTAAGACATCCTTATTCCGACGCTGATAGCCAATCTGAATTCCTACATCAAAGCTTCGCTGATGGACATCCACACTTTCTGCAAGTAGACAAGAAAAAGGTGTTTTAGTGTTACAGATATAGCAACCTATGATACAGTGACACCGCTTCCTGTCAGCCACAGGGAAGAAGTAATTCTTCTACAGGTTACTGTAACGTAGTACCAGGTTAGCTGTAACAAATTAGCTAGTAGTGAAGTCCTATTAAATGTCCCCTTTGCAAATCAAAGTCAACAGCAACTCAAGCACCACCAAAACTGCATTTACCATACTTTGGGTCAGTACGACAGCACCTTTTACAACACTTACATTGCTATTAAAACCACACTTTGAGCTTGCCAGTCTGAGGATGGTACTCCAATCGACACAATGCACTTTAAGAGACAAAGCACATCAGGACAGCCAGGAAACCCCACAAAGAAATTATGGCTTGGATTCTGATAAGCAAGGAATTTTCAGGAAACTCGAATTTCTTTAGAGTCCTTCTAGTTTCATCTGAATTTCAACTGCCGAGGCAATTCACTAGAGGACTCAGTTTTAAAACTAGTTAGAACGTAAGTGTCCAGAATGCCTTTTTGAGGTAACATACCATTTACAAAGGAAGACTAAACAGTTTCCTTCCCCTCTTAGACCCCATTGAAAATTTTACATACAAAAGTTTTAAGCACATTTTTTGCAATTAATCTGTCTCCAAAATGCAATTCCACTCTCCATTAGCATAACTGGTCACATCAGTTACAACTGTGCCTGCAAGAAATACTTCAATGCTTTGTATGAAATTGCTTTCCAAGTACTGAAGATCATACTAGCTTGAGTATACTTCAACAGCAACAAGCCAAACAAACCTTATTCTGTACTCAACTATGCCCATCTTGTTTGTAATAAATTTCAGAGCTTTGTGAGCAGCTATTTTAGTTTTATAATAATTACTGCTATGTTGCCCTTGCTCCATTAAAAGACACCAACATATCCACTCCAACTCCACTTTATTTCCATAGTTAATCTGGTAGAGCCAATTTAAGACAGCTTTTTACATATCTGCTCTACCAACTGAAGTCCAACATAAGAGCCATTTGCCCAGAGCAATATTTGATTTATTTAAGAACAGCTGTCCGAGCTATTGGTTTACAGGTGAACAGCAACCTACCTATCTAATCTGGTTATCACAGACCAAAAAAAAAAAAACCACATGAAAATCATCACTATTAAATACTATTTTTAGGCTTCTGTTCCAAGGCACCACTGCAATGGTCCACAAAAGAGACCAAAACCCACACTAGCAGAAAGCAGCCTTTCAAACAAAACATAGTGAAAAACCATCTCATAGTGATACTTTCAGAGGGAGTTTGTAATATAAGCGACACAGGTACACTGAGTAACTAACCTGTTAAGTGTACTTTTAGGCACTTTAAGAGTATTTTGCCTATGCTGCTTTGTAATCAAAAGGCTAGAGAACATTTACAAATGCTAATTCCTGTGAAAGCAATGGCAACATGACAGACCATTCCTCCACCTATCTGATACTCCGCAACAGCTTAGGCTCTAATACACTTACAGTAAAAGCTACCTAAACACTTTGGAGCTAGTATGAAAACTGACAATATTCCTTTAATCAATTCCAGAAATACAATGAGAAAGTCATTCTGTGAGATGAGGAGTCCAGCTTCAAAACAATAACCTCCTTTCCTTGCATACGAAAATGCCTTACAAAGGACTTAACTAGTCAGGAGCTCAAACTCACTGACTGCGCCAATGCAGCCTGGGCAAGTTTTAAGCATGACGACTCTAGGAAACATTAGATTTTTATGTTAAAAGCTACAACTACTTTGTATGCAAAAGTCAAACTGGCAAAATACAAGCATTCAAGCTACACACATTCTGAAAATTAACATTAGCAAGCATTCAGCTTTTTTATATATAAAAATAAGATAAATTACAGGTTTACAAATCTTATTCCACCATAAACCTAAGACTTCCTATAGTGGCCTTAAATTCTGAATCTTGCATTACACATCATGCCTTCACTTATTCAGTGCAATCTGGAAGACAATCAAAAGTCTTTAAATGCAGCCACCAGCATCAATTAGAACCATTCATGATCCAAGATCTGCTCAGTGTGGTCACTGAGATGGTATCATTCATGATATTAAGCTTTTTCATCCATTTTCAGGATTAAAAAAAGAAAAGCTGACATTCAAAGACATGGTATTATCCTTACGTACTATTCCTCATGTAGTTCTTGTTATAAAGAATTGTGACACCTCAAAAATCCAAGCATTCCTCAGATCAGAAACCAGATGACAGGACAAGAGGCAGTTTGTGGTGTTCCATTTACCACACCAAGTACTTCTCAGTGTTTTTACAGAGTCCTCCAAAACACAATTATTGAGCATGTCAGAAATAATATTTTTGAAGAGCCATGTGCATCACTTAGGAAAGCAAATCCACATTTAGAGAATTCAACTTATCTGGTAGGCCACTATCTAGCTGGTTTTACCTGTGTTCTCAATAAATTTCTACCCATTTGGAAGCAGAAACATAAAATTGAAAGACAGCAGTTCTAAGTAACAGAGGTACTTCAGCACTTAAAGATCTGCTTGAAGGAAAGATTTGTTTCAGGTGTTGCTTTCTAAAGTATTACATTACACCTGACTAAAGACAGCTTCCTACTTAAATTCTAGTTTCCATGTCACCACATACACACTCTTCTGTTAATCCTATTATTGCAGAAAAATAGGGTTTTGTTTTGCCTATAGCACAAGTAATCAAATTACTTAACTAATAAACAGCCTCATTCTTTGTAGTAAAGATGCTGTAAGGGAGAACAATGCCATTTGTAAAAAATAATTAAAAAATAAAGACTAAAAATTATTCCAGGCAATTTATTGGCACTACCTGCTGCTACTCTAGCACCATACTCAAGTGACTCATGTCCCAGACCACTATCTTGTGACCCACTCCCTCAGTCCAAGGCCTACCCTGTTATATGACATGCTACCCCTTTATATGACCTGTAATATGTACCCAACACTTATTCACACTTTCTACAGAAGTCATATCTGGCAGAGAGGGTTATGCATCCACATTTCTTCCTTGCTCTGTTCAGATCTATCAGAAACCTGTTCAGCCATTACAAGCACATTACTAAATTAAACTGCTTACAGTAAATCCAAAATGGGAAAACTGGAGACAAACGAAAGATGCAGACAGAACTATAGGTAATGCTGTACAAACCAAGGGAAAAAAAAAAAGAAAAAACAACATCCCACAACTCAAAAGAAGAAAAAAAAATCAAACTAGAAGAACAACTTGGACATCAAAAGTTTTATTTTCCTAGAAATGGAAGACTAACAGTGGGAATCGCACCATGCCAATTTAAGCTTCCACTGATCTAGATACCATTTCCATACAATTTTAGCTTGGTATTTTTTTAAATACACTAGCAAACACTGTTGCCTCTGCACACAAGAAATCTTGTGTACAACCAGAAACAGATACTCACAGATTGGAACACATCGGAAAATGGCACTATAGAACAGTCACACACAGAGTGCACCCTTACCAAAGTTTTGGCTAACACTGCTCTCTTAACAGCCACCCTGGCCACAGTCATAGTGACATTCCAGCACTTAGATTAGTAAGTTTATTTAAGAAGCCACACTGTCATAAGATGATGGAACTTTGTCACATACATCTATGAAAAATTTTACAAATACTAAGCCTAAACTATGGTTCACTATTTAATACACCACGAAAAGTACAAAATGCAGGACACTGCATCTTCCCTTAATTCACACGCCTGCACCACATATTATAAATACCCTCTTTTGAGGGTCATGAAGTAAAACAGCTTTTAAATTATTAGTCAGTGACATGAGACAACAGAAAAGATTCAGCTACTGTCAGCTAAAGGGGCCCAGGGAAAACTTTCAAGATTCAGGAAGCAGTCTCGGTTTAGATTTTATCAGGGTGAATAAGAGACATTAACAGGTCCTGCTTATGAGTAAGCCACGGCAGGAGGCAGAGTCGGGCCCGGCTCAGCAGAGAGGGCTGCCAGGGCAGCAGGGGGAGGGCAGCCCCTTACCTTTGTAGAGGTTGGTGACCGCAGTGGCAGCGTTCTGGAAAGGGACCCAGAGGGAGAGCCCCGGCTGCTGGCACACCCGGTCTGCAGGGAGGGAAGGACACACGCTGTTTATTTTGGAGTCACCAACTCCGAACGGCCATGTTAGGTTTCGCCATTTTGTTCCACCTTCCGAAGGCAACTCGGGATCCGGGCCGAGAAGGGCGGGCCGGCAGCGGCCCTGGCCCAGCACCGGCGGCAGCGCTGCCCCCAGCCTGCCGGGAAAGCGGCCGGTACGGCCCCCGCCCGCAGCCCCCGCTGCACAATGGGGCCGGCCCCTCACTTCGCCATTTTGTCGGAGCCTCTTCCCTGGGCTGGGCGTAGGGAGCCGCCGCCGGCAGGGCCGGGCTTCCCGGCCGGTCCCCACCCTCCCCGTCCCCGGAGCCCGCGGCTCCCCGGGTATTCACAGCGCTACCCCCGCCGGCCAGGGCCCTCCCGGCGCGGCCCCCCGCCGAGGCCGCTTTCAACCGGGGAGACCTGCCACCCCTGGGCCTCCGCTGCAGGGCCGAGTCGCACCGGCCGCCTTTGCCCTCCCGTGCCAGCCGGGTTGGGGGTAGGCCGGGCTGACGCCAGAGCCAGCCCTCGGCTATCGCCGACCCAACTGTTCCAGCGGCCTGGGCCGCTCCGCTGGAGGCGGCGAAGGGCGACGTCCGGGCAGCGGCCGCGGCTCCCCCTCACGCCATTTTGTTTTCCCGTCTGCCTCTATGGACGGGCGCGGAGCCCCCAGGCCGGAAGCCCGCTCCTCCCTCTACCCAGGCCGCCACATCCCCTTTGTGCCATCGCGGCCCCGTTCCTACCCCACCACCAGCGCCTCAGTGGCGCCCACCCTGCCGCCACCTCCCCGGGCCCGGCCTCGGCCCCGAGCGCACCGCTCCCGGGCTCCACCGCCCGCCAAACCCCGTCCCCCCCCACCTCTCCCGCGACGCTCACCCTTGTAGAGCTGCGCCACAGCGGTGGCCGAGTTCTGGAAGAGGTGCCAGAGCTTCTGCTGCTTGTGCTCCGGCTGCGCCGCCTCCTCGTCTTGCAGCTCCGGAGCCAACGCCTCCTCCTGCTCGGCTTCAGCCAGGCACTGCCTCTCCCACTTGCTGAACCAGTGCTCGGGCCCGTGCTCCTGGATCTCCGCTTCGCCTTCTTCCTTCTTGTCCTCCATCCTCCGGCCGGCTCCGCGCTCCTCACCGCGGCGCAGGCTCGGCCCCGCCACTCAGACTCGCTCGCCTGTTCTCCGCAGCTGGGCCGACTCTACCTCAACCCCCATTCCGCCCAGCCCCGACGCCCGGCCGCCGGCTCCAAACACACTAAGAGTCGGCACCGCCCCGAGCGCAGTAAAACCCTGTCGGAGCCGCCCGGTAACGTACCTCTGTCCAAAGACCGCCCCCAGGCTTCGATTGGCCGCTGTTACACCGGCACCCTTCATTTGAATGGCACCCCCGGCTCTCATTGGACAGCTAGCACGTCAATCATGCGTGACGTCAAGCGGGGGTACCCGGCCGCAAGGTTGGATATGCTGTCACACACCCGTGCGCAGCGTCGTCGGCCGCTCGGCGCAGGCGCAGTGGGCTCCTCTCCCTCGGCGCGGCCTTGTCCCGCCCCCTGGTGTGATGCGCCGGGTCGGCGGCGGATCCGCCTGGCGGCGCCCCTCACCGGCCAACGGGCCGGGGTCGGGCTCGTCGGGGGCCCGGGCCGGATGCTGAGGGACCGGAGCCCCTCACGGGCACCGCGGGGCCGGGCGGGCCGCGGGGGGCAGGGCATGGCGGTGTTGCCATTTTGGTGCCGAGGCCTTCCCCAAGCGGGCTGAGGCGTTGCCTCGCCTCGGGCTTCCCCCGAGCCGCAGCTGCCGGGGCCACAACCCGTGAGGTGGCGGCGGTCCCCGCGCTACCGCTGAGCGGCAGAGCCTCCCCAGGGAGGGGTTGTCTCCGCCGGCCTGCGGCCACGGCGGCGATCAGAGCAGGCCCGAGGGAAAATGGCGGCGGCGCCTGGAAGGGCACGGCGGTGGCCGGGAGGTCTGCACTGGGGACCCGAGCCCTTGCGATCCCGTCGCTGCCACGCTTACATCGGTTACCATTTCTTGCGGTCTGTTTGCATCGTACCGGGAAAAATCTCAGCAAACAGATGGAAATACCGGCTTTTTGCACATGTTCAAGGCACTAATTTGCCTCACGATGTCTTAGAAACGCTCCTGTAAAAATCGTCTCCCGAACTCCCCCAGCCACGCTGCTCCTGTCAATCAAAGCAAAGCCGGCATGAGAAACCAAGCCATTAACTGCTGTAGAAGTACCAGTCCAGCAGGCAAGCTCCTAGCATTCCCCTGGCCCTCTATATAATACGTTAATTCCTTTCGCTCTATAAAATATACCTTAGTCTGTTGGGGTTTGTTGCTGTAGTGCAAAAGGCTGGACATACTGCAGCTGGTTGTGCATCTGCTGTCCTGAGTGCAATGCCACGGTTGCTTGTGCAGAGCTGGGTTTCAGATCACCTCTTCTGTATTATTAAATTGGTGTTGCACATAAACTGATAGCCTGGTGTATGCATCCTTTGCAAAGCCACTGGATGTTAGAAACACAAGCTTTATGGACTGTTTCCTCCTTTGACAATCTGTTTTGTTTTATTTTATTCAGTCCATACTTGTTCCTGTTTTGGATCTTCATACAACCTCCTAAAATGTACAGAAATCCCAGTCTAAGTCTCATGTAGTGGGGAGGAGGTGGTATGAGGAAATAATTAGAACCATTGGGGAATGTTTAAGGACAACAGAAAAGTTTCATAAGTATTTTGTAGACCACTGAGACTAACTACTAGGGACCTCCTGCTTGTGGGTTATGCGACAGTACTCCAGGTGAGTAGAAAGGATGAGACTATCTGTACTGCTGTGCACACATTCTTAAACTGAAGTTGTGGCACTGGCTTTTGATGTGTATTTCGTAACAGTAATGCACATACACAGAGACATGGATATTCTGTTCCTTTTTAGGTAAAACTCTGTTCAGTCTTTGTTTAGAATTATGAACTTCAACAGACTTAGGAGTGCTCCTAGGTATAAGCTATTGGGCTTTTATGAATGTACAAAGATAACACGGAAAAGAAAGGAATACATAATTTAAAAAAAATGTTGACAATAAATGAAAATTGGGTTTGTGTATAATATATTGATCAATAGGCCAGTAATTGTGGTGGAACATGGATTTTTCTCCGTGCAACTGTTTCAAGGAAAACAAAGAACAGAAGAGGAAACTATCTTATGTACTGAATAGGATTTTTTATAAACCTGCAACTTGGAAATGTTCATTCCTTAAACTCTTAAATTGTTCAAATATTGAAAGGCATCAAATGGGAATGTACAATGGGACTGCATTCAAGTACTTCTCCATAAATAGGATACTTAATCAATCTCCTCCGTTAAAAGATGAGCAAAAAAGACAACTTCAGTGGACTTTACAGATGCTCTCTAAGATCTGAGATCAGCAGTTACTGCATGGAGCTTGGTGTAGCAGGGGACATGGCCATCATGGATTTTGTGTACCACATATCTGTTTTTCTGAATATTCTGAAGAGTTGCATAATGTTGGCAACTGTGAAATAAACAGTGAGTTACTGCAATACAGTGTGGTGTTAGTTGTGATTTATCAAGCGTGCAGTCCTGAAACATGGCTGTGACTGCTACCTATTCAGTATAAAGCAGGGAATTGTAATGCATCACTAGGTAATCCCGGGGAGAAGTGTAGCACCCAACTTTCCCATTTTAATTTGGACAAACCCAGCTACACACAGATCTCAGAAACACCTACAGCTGATAAAAAATGCTGAGATTTTAAGAGGGCTGTTTTCTGGACGCATTACACCAAGTTGGGTGGGTAGCATTGGAGCTGTATCAATTGTTTTGAAGTGGCCATTCACAGTTCCTGGGATAACAGTGTGGGGAGACTTAGCACAGCTGAGAACTGGGATGCTGTCTGCGTTTTGGATGGGGTAATTTTCTTTCTAGTACTCCTGAATTTTAAAATTAGAAAACCTATATCATTTTCAATAGAATGGTTGGAAGAGCTTTACCTTGGTCTACAGTCTTCTTTATGCCACCCAAAGATAAAAGGGGTGTTAGGGTCTTGGGAAAGGAGTCAATCGTTTTCTGGGATGAGAAGGATAATGAACCAAAGGAGCCCTGCAGGCAGAGAAGTGGCATTAAATGGAGAATGAAGACAATACTGATTGACTTTTCTTGGGTAAACTGGGGAGGAGGCAGCAAAGGAGATAAGAAACAGGAACAAAAGCCCCATGAGCAAAACCCCCTTAATACTCCAAACACTATTCTTCCTGATGCCTCCTAAGAAGCTTGGTACCTGCATCCTCTGAACAATAGTAATCCAGTAAATAATTTTTCCTCTCTATAAATAAAGAACAAGTTTCATGCTAACCTATTTGGACTGATTGGTGGCATGGAACAAACATAGCTGTGCTGGTTTTGGTTGCTGGTAAATGATTTGTTGGCTAGAGTCAAATGCAGAAAGACTGGGAGCTCAATGGTGTATGCATGGTGAATGTGGCGTCTGAGTAATCTTGGTGTTTTGCCTCTTAATTTCCCCTATGGGAATGCAGTAGTGATGAGAGCAGTGTGGCATCCCAACTGAAATCTCAGGGGAGATAATTACCGGATCATGATGAGGGCATGCTAATTGTAGAAGGCTCTGAAGACTTGTTTTATTCCCTTTTGCAGACTCTGACTAAGAGTTGAATTATTGATAAATAAAGCATTCTTTAAATATGAAAATATGAACTCAAGGGAAGAGAAGGGTTGATAGATAACGCAATCCATTCAAAGTGAACACTAACATTTTAAAATACCTGAATGTGTAGATGGTTGAATATAGATATGGAAATGTTTTCACAGTGCTGAGACTGAATGCGTGGATATTTGTGCAGAACTTTCATGATAATTTGAGATACTGGAGGAACTGAAGGGAGCAGGTATTCATTTCACCAAAGGGCAAAAACCAGGTCTGAGTGACAGTATATTCATTTCTCTTCACCATTTTCAGGTGTGCTGTCCTCCAAAAGAAAAAAAAAAGGTCAGCAGAGAAGGAAATTACGCAGCTGGAAATTGTAATGTTTCTCAGCAAAAGTTTTCAGCCCAAGTAAATCTGAAGTACTATGTCTGAGCAAGCAAGCCACAGGTACCAATGAGAAGTCTGGTTTACAGAGAATGGCAGCGCACTAACTGTTGCATATCACACAGACAGTTTAAGCTGTTGCTGATGTGGTCAGCTTGGCTTTTATGTACACTGGCTTGTTATTGCTACTCCCCTCTGAAAAACCTCAAGATAGAGCACCCTTAGTGGAAACATTTGGTCAGTCTGAAACAGCAACTGATTGGCAAAGGTCAGTAGCATCAATGTATGAGGGTTCGTTGTGGTCACAAGAGCCTCAGTTTCTCCTGGTTTGGAGTCACAGGAAGTAGAAAAGAAAGGAAATAGGTTTGAAGGGGTTTTTTTCCCAGTATGTGCTCCTATGTGATGGTATGTTCTGAAAACCAAAACTAGATAAGCACTGCAAAAAGGCTACCTGAATGGTGGTTTGAATTTTAAAATGTTGTCACCTTAAATGCAAAATGAATATTGCCATGAAGTGTCTGCATCCTTCCTGCAGTTTCCTGGGAGCATTTTAGTAGCAGTACTTCTAAGACCGTAATTAAAATTCTGTCACATAAAAGCAGTTTGAAACTATGTGATTAAAGCTTGGTCAGTTTATTTTTGCCTTAAATAGGGATCCAGCGACTTTTTGCACTTGAATCCATGCTCAGGATGAGAAGGAAAGCAGTTTGACTCTGTGGAAACAGGACTCTCAAAACCTCATGCAGGGCTCTGATATCAAAATCATTAAACAATCCAGACAAGGAAGAAGACTCCCCTTTTGTGAGAAAAACAACGTAACTGCACTGAAATACAGATCAATTATGTGTGAATTCAAACCCATCCAAAAAGAGTAGCAGACACAGTTTTCAGTTTTACTGGGTAGTACCTTGCTATATATTTGGTTCCACTGAATACATGGTGTTTCTTGCATAACAGGATAAAGCCCTGTGAATATGCAGTTATCCTCCTGCTCTGTACTTCAGAGCAACCTAATCTTTCTTCATGCCTTAAGAGCTGCTCTGAAAGAAGAACTCTGCTGTTTGTAACATTTCCCTAAACAGCTTCCCTCCCCCCAGATTAAAATCTGTAGTGCATTATCAAATTAAAACCAGTCTCTAAATAGCACATTGGTTCACAAAAAAAGGTCCTATTGCCATGGGCTCTATACAAATTAAAGGGATGGTCTTTGCTGTGAAGGACTAGCAATTAAAACACAAAGGAAGAAAAAATTGTGCATCGTATTTTCATGATAGACAATGAATGAACAGATGACTGTTGCTTCCAATAACACAACCTTCTTAGTGTGTGCATATGCTGGTATTTCTGTTGTCAGTAGTAAGTCAGAAAGATCTCAAAGCTGAAGTAATTTTGGGAGCTTGTGCTATGGTTGTCCCAATAAGTAAGTTTTTATCCAAAATTCAATCCCAAAGTGGTGTCCAAAGCTGCAGGAGAAACAATATTCAATAATGTAAGCATCTTCATCACTTACTGCAGATACATGCCTGGCCTATAAAACAGAAGCTGCATAGTAAATGAAAGACTGGGGGAAAAAACACTGTGGGGGTCATCTAAGTGGAGTTTACTTTGCTTGCTCCAGCACCTTCATCAGAAGCCAAGGCTTTTAAAACTCCTTGAAGAGATATAAATGAAAGTAGAAGTTCTCTATGCGGTCTTGTGGTGGTGTGTTGGGATGTTAGACATCGCTGCAGCTGCCAGGTGCTTCACCACTTACTGTTATTTATTACTTGAAGGAGCAGCAAGTTGCCAGAGGTCTACAGTGGGTTGCCTATGCGCTCCCAAAGGCAGTTAAGAATCACTTCAGCATTTAGCTCCTCTCCTTCATTTAGAGCATCACACACTACAAAAGAAAAAGTAGCTTGCTGTGTCACTCTGCAGCGCATTTTGGAATCACAGATTGCAAGAGTTTCTTAACTTAACTCTGTGCTCAGAGGTGGTTTGGTTTTTTTTGTTGTTTCTAGGCAGAAAGTCCCATTCCAGTAGCTTTATTTTTGAGTTGTCAGCTTTTGTCCATACAGATGGTAATGTCACGTAAGCCACTGCTTTTGGAATCAAGAAACAGGGTCATAGGTTTAGTACATTAGTTTACTACATAGCCTTGTTGGGTACTGTCATGAGAACACTCATTTTACACTGCTGGAGTAAGCTTTGAAGAGCAGAAATCCCATAATCTTTTTAGACCTGATGTTGTTGTGAATGAGAATAAATGTCCTCCTTTTATCTAGTAGCACACACCAATCCTCCAGCTGAGCCCCTCTGAGCCTCAGTGACAGTACGCACAAGTAGGTGAGATGCACATGAACAGAAGCGCAGGAGGGTCTGGTTCAGTTGTGCCTACAGAGCTCTGTAGGAAACGTTTTTAGCAGGGTTAGGTGGCTGAATAAGCCATGAAAAGCAAACTCCCTGATCACACCTTAGAGGCTCAGCAGAACCTCCACTGAAGCTACTGAGTATTTTGTTTCTTCACGGACAACTGAATTTGAACTTTTTCTTGAAAAGAGCAAGTAGGAATGTTGTGCACTGCTGTGCATGGAGTTAAGCAGTAATATGAACAGAGGTTAGACATCAGATCTTGAACTGCAGCTTCAATAGCAATGTCCATTCAGTTCTTACCAAATTATTTAATTCACAAAGTACATCTCTCCCCACACTCTTTTAACCAGTTGAGTAGGAAAAGGAATCAATCCACCTACTCCCATGTTGTAATGACTGACTGAGTTTAAATCATTTCAAATGCTAAATACAATATTTGCAGTTCTGCAGCTCAGCTATTGGAGGATTCAGTACCTGTTTGAATACCACTAATCTCTTGGGACCCAGGCCAGGGAAGACTTTATCTAGCTTGTGTGGGAGTAGGACACACAGCACTCCCCAGAATGGGTCCTGTAGCTTCTCTGCTTAATTCTCCTCCTGTATAGTGGAGATAATACACTTCTATTCCATAAGAAGTATGGAATTAATACCTGCCCTTCAGGGATCCCCATAGTGTCAGTTCTTTGAAATCTTCTTTACAATTTGTCCTGAGCAACCAGGACATGCAGTAAACTGGGGTTGGTAATAGAGTCATTCAGCCTCAGTGGATAATGCATGGGGTTTCTCTTCCGTGATGCCTCTTTTCTAGTTCAAGGAAAAGGTTGATGTCCTATTGACTTTGTAAGTGCTTAATGAAACACCTTCTTTCACCAGGAAGATTGCATAAGAACAGATTTTTGTCACAAAGTGTTAATAAAATATTTAAAATGAAACATGACGCAAATACTAAAGAATACAAGGTTTAACAGACAAGTTCTAGTTACTAGATGTAATTTGACATTATCAGCTCTAGCTGCCTGGCTGACATGTGCCAGCAGCCACAGACACAGCAACAGGGATAACAGGGCTGAATTGAAGCCCCAGCATCAGCTTCCACAGTGCAGCCCAGTGAATTGATCTCAGATAACTTTCAGCAGATCTCAGGACGTGAACTGAGCCCCATCCTCATGGTGAGGGCTAGCGGTACCATGAGAGAGGGTAATGTGGAAAACACAACTGGAACTTCATCTCAGATTAAATCTCTCCAATACACACCATAACGAGCAAGTGCTGGGCTCCTGAAGGTTGATGTGTATTGAAGGAATCTCTGCAGCTTAGAGAGACACTGCTGTTTCCTGTTGCTGCTGTTCGATGGAGCACAGAAGACTTTAAGTGGCACTGGATGGGACTCGAGCTTAGAGAACTACTTCATGATCTGAATATATCAATTTCCTTCGACAAACAAAGACAGGGGAAGATTGGTGTTGCAGAGAGTGGAAATGTACTCTGACGGGGCAGTTTTCTGGGTTGCTATAGTGAAAGTATGTCCTGCTGTGCTCTGTTGCAACAGCCTTAGAAATACAATGGCTAGAGTCTATTCCAGGGCAGATTTATGAGGATGCTGGATCACTTACTTGCGCGTATTCTTCTCCTCCCGACACTATAGTCAGTTGTTGTCAATAAATGTTCTGTAACTCTTCCTGTATTTTACTCCTGGGAATAAACCAGAAACAGACCTTTAAATGCAATAAACATGGAAATGGGATAAGCTTCATTTCTTTAAAAAAAAGAGAGTTCTTTTGGTTGTTTTTGGGGTTTTTTTTCCCTGTATTTTCTTTGCCTTTCACTCCAGATCTGAAGTTCTGGTTCTAGCCTTGCAGCTTGAGACAGTTTGGGTCTTCTATGCCTGTTTTACCACTCCAGCTCACCTTCATTTCATTTGCTGGGAGACGACGGCAGTGTCAAACAGAACAAGGTTTAGGCAAAGTGCGGGTACTCACATAAAATTCCTCCTAGATTTTTCCTTCCATTTTTTTTATGTCAGCATTCACAGTTGTGTATCACATACCAAACCAGATCAGACTGAAAACATTCTTTTTACCTTACTGTGCTTAAAAAAAAACCCAACCTGGCTTTCAGCCAAATTAGTCCCTTCATCTGGCTTATTAGCCTCATGTGATGTGGAGATGGTGAGACACAACCTGGTGACAGAGCAGACTTCAGTGAATATGAAATCGTCAAGCAACAAGAGCTAAATTAAGTGGTTTAAGTCATTCTTCTCTTCTGTAAGAAAAGTATTAGCTAAGTCCTTCACGTTTAAATTGTCTTTTGGAGAGAAAAAAGAAGGGAAGAAGATAGGGAAGGAGGGGCTTTTTAGACATTGGCCTTCCCTAAGGAGATGCCGAAGAAAAGTCATAAATAATTCCAGTGCAACCTGCAGAACAAATGAGGCATGCTAAAAACTCAGTTCAAACCTATTTTTAATTCCCTTAGGAACAGGGAATTAAAATTAAAATTACCACCCAGGTAGTGCACAGCTTTAGTAGTCTCTGTCAGTACATGGTCTTCCAGCCCCATGGATTATTGCCACTGCCACAAAGGCAGTTCCTTGTCTTTATTAAATACCCTTGTGCAAAACAGAAGCGGAGGTGTCTGCTCTGCGGGGAGGTGCTGGAGGCTTAGTGCCCAACAGCCTGTGGGACCTGGAGGGAATTCCTGGGTGCAGGATGAGTTTGGTAGCTTAGCACTTACAATGAGTAAAACCTGGCTCGAAGGTACTTGTGACGTGTTCTCAGGGGCACCAGCTTGGTCTTGTTAAATAAACTACTTTCAGATCTGTGGTTTTCCTATACCCTCTGCCCCTGTCTCCATAGCGAGGCATCAATGTGATCAGCTAGTTGATATATTCCTCTGCTTCTCATGAATTCACACTATCCCTTTTCTGAAGTCATGCTTTGCTGCTGTCACCTCTTTTTGTTTTTTCTTTTTTTCCCAAAACTGAAATTTTCTCATCCACATGGCACATCATGTTTCCTACATAATGGTTTCTTCATCTGGGGGAGAACCATCAGGATGTATCTCCTTAAAAAGGTGTGTTTCTATTTACTTCTGTCATTTAAAGATCACTGTGCCAGGTCCTTACCTGCGAATCAGTGGAAACAGATTGTAAAGATACATATGGGGTGAGAAATGTCTAAATTTCCTTGACTGGAGCAGGCTGAATGTCTTGGTTCACAATGTACCACAGCTAGCAGGCCTAGGGACATTGGGAATGAGGATGCTGGAGAAGAAGATACACATGTACATGTCTCAGTATACAGATGCTGAAATACTGGGGGGAGAAAGCTAGTTAACCTGTTCTAAATAGTAATATATTCCTCTAAATATAGCCTAGAAGCATCACATAGAGTTGAGAAGGGAAGACGTGTACTCCTGGTGTTCATTTTGAGGGCTTAATACTGCATGTAGGATTCTTTTATAGCTGTTTTATCTGAATTCCTGACAGTTAGATTATCCCTTGGCTTTACTGCAGTGCATAATACTTTTAATATTCAGAGAACCATAGTTCAGCAGCTGTGATGAAATAATTACAGATGCCATTAGCTGAGTTATTGCACCGATCTGGGTGTATTTCAATAGATAATAAATTAATAAAATTAGCACTTAACTTCTGGAGTCTTCCATACAGAAACGAAAATGAAATGAAAGTGCTACTCAAAACTTCCTTCATTAAGAAACTGTGGCCTTGATTAACAGCATCTGAAAATCCAAACATTTAGAACTCATTTTGCTAAATTTCTACCCCCAATGGCATTCACAAGAGGACATCTCATTAAAAATAGAACAGAAACCCCACATTTACACAAACCATGTGTAGGAGGGGAGATGGGAGCAGCGATGCCACCTCGTCTGGCTGCAGTCCTGGAGCAGGGAACATGCTGAGCAGTTATCTGTGTCAGACATTTGGATGGCAGGCATGGTTGTACAAGTAGGAGGTAAAAGGAGTAAGGTCTGTGTAAGCAGTTCCCCTGCACCCTTAAAGCTTGTTTGCGAAAGAGGTGGCTCATGAGAAGGTTCAGGGAGACATGGTGTCAAAAACGGTGTTAAAGAACAACAAAGGGAAAGAAACAAATGGATGCCCAAATGCCTGCTAGAGTTCTCCTCCAGTGTCTCAGACAAAGACGGAAGGCTCAAGTCTGGACTTGATGATGGTTATCCCTCATGATGACCTTTGTTCTTTAAGATTCAGTGTCTTTGCTTCCCATGGTGTAAATCATATAGTTTACAGTAAATGACTCCTAATGTGTAGCCACTGACAGTGGGGATTTGTGCTGCACTTTATTTCAACCAGCTTTAAACTCGTGTTTCTCAAATAGATTTGAGAACAATGGCACAGTGGGAACCTGGTCTAGTGGAAGGTGCCCCTGCTCGTGGCAGGCGTTGGAACTGGATGAGCTTTAAGGTCCCTTCCAATCCAAATCACTTTGTTATTCTACAAACTAGATGCAAGCCCCACAGCTGCAGAGCAGCTGAATCTCTTTAGGTGCTCCCATCAGAAACTGCTGAGGCAGCCTGAGATGTTGTGTCTCACCTTATCCAAACCCTGCCTCCCTTCTCTCAGTGTATCCTTCATCCTCAGTGTATCCATCCACACACACCATAAAGAGGTGAAGTGTGGTATCTACAGGGAGTATGAGCTGGAACATGATCCTAGCGCTGGAGCAGATCAGGAGCATCTTCTTCATCCATTCCTGCCATGCTGATGCGGGGCTGCCATTCTCTGCCCAGAGCCTGATGCAGCCATTCTGGCAAGGGATGTTTGCACATGAGAAAAAACACACCTGAGCACTCAAAGGAGGCTGAAACAGTGAAGGATCTCACTTTTGTGAATACAAGAGAACTGAAATAAAAGGGTTAAAATAACTAAGGGAGACACTGCCAGCACTGCAGTGGTCTGAATGCTTTTGACTGAGGAATTCTCTAAGTTCCCACTACAAAGCCTGCATGAGTAGGGCAAAGAAGGCTGACAGCTGTCCCAAGCAGTGAGGCAAGTACCGAGGATGTCCTCCCTGATGCACACACCCAGAGCAGTGTCTTATGGACTTTTTGAGGCCAAGGTTTCATCCATTTCCAGTAATAACTGTTAATTAATACTGTCCCTTCATAAATAAAACCAAAGCTTTTGGGAAATTACATACTGTGGGATCATTTTCAGCAAACCAGACTGTAAGTAGCATTTTAGCTTCTGTCTGGCCCAGGAATGAGTGGCTCTGGCTATCCAGAAGGTTACTGTTGTACTGAGGCATAAGTTGCAGGACACACGACACTCCCCAGTATAAAACGGCAGCTGAAATTCTCTGCTCTGTGATAAGCAGAAAATAAGGCAGATTTTCATAATGGCATTTCAAGTAAGCAGGGGAAAATAAATTGGAATTCTAGATAAAGGCTTTTGTAGAAGCACTACCCTATTCTGGGTTTAAACCCTTTCTCATTCTCAGCCCCATCCTTGGATACAGTTCCTCACTTTCTATGCTGTGTATTCTGTGTGCTATTAAGGGAATGTTATGTTCCACTTGAGAGGTGGTAAAATGAAAATCATATAAATACTCAGGGAAGAGCTCTTTGAGATGCTTCAAGACTTAAAGGGCTATGAATTTGCAAGATCTACTAGCATGATCTCCTTTTATAGCATACATTTGTATCATAATATGGTATTCTCACACTCAGATTTGACACATGGATTCCTTCCAACAGGAATAGAGAGATGCCATCAGTCATCTGTATTTAAAATCCAAACAGAGGAAGTTGCATATAGCAACTGACATTAGGTGATGAGAGGGAAGATGCCAGCGATCCCTATTGATATCCTCAAAGTGTGACCCTGAGTGAGTCCCTAAACCTTTCTGCACCTCAGCCTGTGATGCTGAGACACAATTAGCATGTGGACTTTATCAGCAGTGTTGTGCAAGTTATTGAATTAATGCTTGCAAAATTATTTGTGGCACTTGAATAAAAGAGGCTGTGTAATTACCAAGCGCTGCTGCATTGTATAACTGTATATGTTGCGGGAAGTGTATGGCAAGCCACTTGCTGAATAGCCCATGAACAAATGATCTTTTTAGTCTGTTACACTGAAGCCTAAATGTGGATCCTCTGCTTTTCTGGGCTTCCTTGTGCAAAACCTGGTGGTAGAAGCCCGCTACTGTGTGCTAAGCAGATTTTCACAGTGGTGTCTTCTAACTTGGAATTACTATTTAGAAGCAGAGAAAAACCTGTCAAAGTCAGAAACTTCCATCTCAAAAGCAGGGAGAAAATACCACATTTTAAGCATGTTTCTATCAGGATTGAGACCTTGCCACTGAAGGTATCTTTGTCCCAGAGAAGAAGTGCAATCCTTGTATGTATATGGTCAGTCCCCTATACTGCTCACACATACAGCTGGGAGGTCAGACCCACAGATGTCTCTTACCACACAGTACTGAACCCTTCTGAATGAACATGTATGACAGTGATGAGACTGGTTGCTGGATCTCACTCATCCCGTATCACTTGCCTTTCTCTGCCACCTCTGACTTCAGGGCTGATGCCCTCCCTGATTTCGTGACCCCTGACGTACACCACACACAGCTCCAGCCAGCGCTTTGTCCTGCCTGTGTAAAGCAAACAGCTCTTTTTTGATGTTTGCACTAGAATTCACCAACTGCAGCAGTGCAGAGAGGAACCAGTTCAGCAGTCACTTTTGGCACCGGTGTTTCTCCCACACAGATGCCTTTTTGCAGAGTCCTTCTGTTTTCAAACGTTACTGCATGTGTCAGGTGGCTTTGACATTTAACTAAAAGCACAAATGTATTTACTGTTAAAGGAAGTCTGCAGGACCTGGTCCAAAGAGTGGCCTATATTAAGGAGATGAATTCTTACTGATTTGGCCTTTTCCTCCAGCAACATACTGGTTTTATTGCAACTTTCTACTCATCTTTTGAATCTTGCTTGTCCACCTGCAGAGGAAAGGCTCTGTGCATCTGACCCCATGCATGCTTGGCAGGCACAGGAGTTCTGGGCACGGCGCTGTCTCCCACAGCAGCAGCACTGGGAGCCAACAGCAGGTTCAGTGCTGAGCTTTGTTCTCTCAGTGAATGGGAAGCGCTCTATGGGTCTTTATGTAGCTGTTTTCCTTTGGAAAGCACTGCGGGATCTGTGCATGTGTGTAACCTGTTTATATTGAAAGACTACAGTGGTCATTTCACACGTGTGTCAATCAGGCTTGAAGAAGGGGTTGAGTCTGGCAGGGAGAGAAAAGAGCTGGAGCCTGTGCAGAATAGGTATGGCTGCTCCTGCATTGCTGGGGTCCTGCAAAGGCTACATTTATGGGTGCATGCTGTATGAATAGGGGAATCATAGAATCACAGGCTGGTTTGGGTTGGAAGGGACTTTAAGGCTTGTCCAGTTCCAACCCCTGCCATATGCAGGGACACTTTCCACTAGAGCAGCTTGCTCCAAGCCCCTGTGTCCAACCTGGCCTTGAACACTGCCAGGGATGGG
>JBCJKH010073792.1:40016-88174 GCA_039877255.1 Loriculus beryllinus | reverse complement strand
TCGAATCTAAATCTCTGCTGTCCAAGCTTATAGTGAACTGGAAATCACAGATACTTGGTTTACACACAGAAAGCACTACTGTTGACATACAGCAGGTTAATTTTGGCTATCCCACTGGCTATTGTCACTGCCTTTTGAACATGCTGTAGCAATTCAACAACAGCAATATCCGGTTTCAAAGACATTTCAGACTTTCAAATATCATGTTTCTTAGCAAAAATGAAATGTCTGAATTTGCTGTCATCTGGAGAGCTAAGAAAGCTGATGTCATCAAATGTTCTTTAAGGGATAGCCTGTTTTGGAAGAGTAATCCTGGAATGCTACAGTTACCTAAGTTTATTTACATACAGAACTGATTTGCATGGAGGTCAGTCCTTTGATAGCAGTGTCTTGCGGAAATCAATATCAGCTATTATAACAAATTACCACCATCAGCTGAAAATGTTGTGACTTGTTTTTCTGAAACACCCCTTTCTCTTGAGTAATAGCTATTTATATTTTTCTGGCGTTATGAGAAATCCACTCTCTGGGATGTGTTATATAGATGTCACCAAGGAGAAAGTCCTCTGTATTGTCAGGTTAAAGTGAGGACACAGCTTTGTCTGACTGGGAGGCTGCAGTCAGACAAAGCTTATTAAATCTCTCAGGAAGTTCTTCAGAGACTGCGTCTGTGACACTAAAAGAAAGGAAGGGCAGCTTTACAGAACAGTATTGTGATATGAGGGAGAAGAAAAGCTTCTTGTAGGATCTTTAGTGTAGTCTGTCATGTACATAGTGGTCTTAAGAGAGACTATGTACATGTTTTTTCTCCTGCCTTGCAGTTCTGCTCTGGAGCTGTCTGCCTCAGACTTATCAAGTCAAGAAAGAAAAGGGAAAAAAAAGAGAAAGAAAAGCCCAAGAACAAGCCACAAATTGAAATAGTTTGAATAATCCAAACAACTGGGAAAGCTCAACAACAAACAGAGCAACCTCTTTTCTCTCCATGGCTGAGGTAACACGAGCTTATAAAGTTCTTTCATGGGCAGTGATGTTTACGTCATGCTTTGTGATCACCAAACTAGAACAACCTCTTTTTTATTCTCAAATCCTCTGCCCTGACCTGGGATTATAACATGGTTTCCAGGAGGAATTACAAATTGTAGCTATGAACCAGCTGCCAGTGAAGGAAAGGCATCAGTCTCACTATCTGGAGAGCATGTCCTAATACCTCAGTTCCTCAAGATCACTTCCTCCCTGTAATCCCCACATACTCACCAGGCATTTTTCCACAGAAACACAGGTGAGGCTAGAACAGTTGCTTTTATAATCCTGGACTCAGACACCTTATTGCAGGTACCTTGTCTTGCTTATCACAAATGTTTTGGGAGGCTCCAGTCCCTGCTCCTCCATTAAGAGTTGCTGCTCAGGGATCCCAGAGCAGAAGGAGCTCTGGGACGCAGCTCATTTACAGAAGCAGTCAGACATTTCCTGAGGGGGTTGGACATTTCCATTTCAGCAGAGAGAGAGAAAAATAAAATGGCAGGGGTTTTCATAGAAGTATCATAAATCAAAAGCATCACAAGTTTTCCAATCTATCTACAGAGATGCTGCTTAATTTTATGCTGCAGTGGAATACAAGAAATTGATCTCTCATTTGAAAAATATCCTGCAGCTAGCGATATGACAGCAGTGTCTGATAGGCCTGGGTGGCCTTTCAGGCCTCTCAGGAATGCAGTTTTTGCAGAAACACACCATTCAATACAGGCAGAAAAGTCTAACAGAGAAGCATCTGTTAGGGACTGCAATCATCTTCTAGGCCACCACATGCCAGCAAGCCTAGGGACAATGAATACAGTAAGCTCCTTACAGGAACACCAAGGTGTCTGTAGTCTGAAATGAAGCCCATTGCTGTCCCACACTTGTCATTGGAACCAGCTCAGATGTGGCTGCCTCCATGGCACAGCTCACCCACACGCTGGAGACCTCTCCATTACTCCACACCAGGCTGGGAAATCAAAACCACAACAGTAAGTTCATCACCTTCTTGTGTCTTGATTACAGAAATTGGTGTGCCCTACTCAGCAACGAGAGGATCCATCTAAACAAGGACAGATGCTGATTGCTGTAACGTGTGTTGGGTCGCATGCTACCCTTACATTACCACACAGGTGAGAGGGTCGGAGATGGCCACACAGCAGCCAGAGGGGCAACTTTCACTCTTTCATATACAAGCTTATAGCAAAGGCAAATCTAACCCTCGAGACAACTCTCGAGAGTCAGATTTTGGATGTTATTTTTCTTTTTCACCAGCTCTACACGGTTACAGAAACGTGCAGCTGAAGCGGTGTGACCTGCCCGCGTCGAAGGCGACTCTGGCCGCCTGCCTTCTCAAATACACATTCATCAGTAGATGGTGCTGTTGTGTTGGTGAACTTCCGAAGGGACTACCTGGCTCTCGATTTCTGGATTTTCCTACCTCCCCGGCTTTATTCGTGAGCTTGCTTTGATGCCTTTCATAGTAAAACCTATCACTCAAAAGGATTTCTTGTTACTGCCTCTGCGGTCTTCTAATTCTTCAACACTGAACTCTGAAGAGCCATTTAGACCAGTATAAACTGGGTTTAAACAACCGATTTGTTGAAATGGCAGCAATTTATATTGGCTGTGCACAGGTAACCAATGGCACTAACCCTGGGGCATGGGCAAAGCAGGCACACTGTTCTGTTTCCTCCTTAGGGCATTACCAGTGCATGAGGAATGCCAGTGAGGGGCAAAACGGTTAGGCAGAGTGATGGAGTATTACTGAACACTCCTGACTTAAAATCCATCACTAATTCTGTAGATAAAATAACCCAGGCATTAGCCTGAATACTGGTTTGGGCTAGGCCCTAAAAAAGTTTCCAGTGAAAATGAGAGTTCTTTCATTAATACGCACACCCATCAGCTACTTCAATTTAATAGTCCTCTTTCAGGACTCGTGGGAAGAGCAGCACGGATCTAGTGACTGCAGGGGAAAACCACTGCATCGGAATGCAATACATACTGAGCAACGTAGGGTCTGCACTGGTATGAACACCTACACTGCTTCCACGGAGCACAAATACCGAACTGCTCACCGAGCCCCCTTTCCATGCGATGTTTCCACTGTAAGCTAGCGTTGTGTTTCTGCTCCCGACGTACAAATGGCTGCTCCACCCACAGTACAGAGCCCGCACACAAAGACTTTTCCAGATCACTAGATGGAGCCCAATTCTAAGTGCAAAAGCAAGTAAAGCTCCCTTCTCAATGGCTGCGCTGGGCTGCAGTGCTCCTGCCTTAGAAACACAACAGCTGAGATCTCTGTGTCTCCTCCAAGGCTGAGGACGAAACACCTTCTCAACATGCAGGTTAACTACAGCTCGCGGGAGGCAGCCCCCACTTCCTACTCTCTAGGCTAGCTCTGTTCACATCCATTGTGCTGCTGCACCAAGGTTTTAAATCGCTCTGAACTGAGACAGGAAGGAGCACCTCCATGCAGGCATCCCCCTGCAACCCTGAGCCAGGACTACACACTCGAATGATCTTTTGACTGCTGTGCTTGCGTAGGGCAGGTGAGGACTGAAATTCCCCTGCCAGCTCCTCACCTCTCCTGTGAATTTACCTATATTCAGATGAAGTGTGACCCGAAGTCAACCTCAGTCTGAGAGGCAAGCTGGTCAGGGGGGCATGCTTGATGACATTGCCATCCCACTGGACAGCTCTTAGAGGGCCCTCAGCACCGATCTTTGGACAGCTCGGTACTGGCAGTAGCGCTTGTTACAGCACTATCCCTGATGCAGTAAAGAAGAGGAATGGAAACGTGCAGAAAGCTAAGCAGCAGCTAAATGGAACAGCAGGAGGCAAAGGCTGAGTAAGGAGCTGACCTCCTCATGTCTGGCTCATGTAAGGCTCATGTCTGGCCTGTGAGAGCATCCTCCGAACCTTATCCTCACCATCACCTTCCCTCTGTTCTCACCCCATCCACTTTGGTTCTGAACAGCACAATGACTAATATTTCTAAATATTCAACCTACTTCAGTGGAGGTGACAGACACTCCACTCTCACATTCTCCCTGCTCTGTCAAGAGGTGGCAACTCGTGGCAGGGAAAGAACAATCACACTTTTGTTATAAAGCATTTGGAAAGGCTCAACAAGGCTGTAAGTAACTGAAATTCTTCCTCTCGGGTTACCCAGTTCTAACCTGACAATGACCTATAAACACAGGACAAACCGGTGGGGGTGGTCGAATCTTTCCCAGGGGTCTGAAATCCAAATTCACAGGGAATTCCCAGACGACCAAGGCGTGAAACCACCCTGTGCAGTGTGACAACCTCCCACGGAACCCCTTGTTTACCGGGGCGGGACGCGGACCCTGCTTTCAGCCCCACAGTCACCACCTCCCTCAGCACCCAACTGCGCAAACGTTCTCATGACCCAGAGAGGCGCTGCCGGTGCGGGAGGATGCTGAAAAGCGGGGAGAATGCTAAAATAAGCAGAAAAAAATTACAAATGAACCCAGAAGCAGCACAAACGCATAAACCCGGATGGGAATGGGTAAAAATAAACGCGTGTGAACGAGTGAACGCTACAGGCGGACTGCGGGCAGCGCGGCTAAGACATGCCCGAGCCGGGACCGACCGCGCCCCCTGCGGTCCTCCACCGGCGATCCCGCGCATGCGGCGGGCGGCAGCCGCGGCACCGCCCATTGGCGGGCGGGGAAAACAGCGGCAGCGCTCATTGGTGGGCGAGCGGCGGAGGCGTCGCCCATTGGCGGGCGAGCGGCGGCGGCGGAGCCCATTGGCGGACGGGCGGTGGCGGCGGCCCCGCGTTCCTGGAAAGTTCTTGGAATTGGATCAAAGGCGTTTCCGCGAACACGCGCGGCGGCGCCGGCCCCGCACGGCCGCAGCCCGCCCTGCCCTGCCCTGCCCTGCCCTGCCCCGAGCGGCGGCGCTGAGCGCCCCGCGGCCGTTCCGGACACAGCTGTTTATACCCTCTCCTTCCCCGCCTCCCTCCCTCCCTCCGCTTCCCGCGTGGCTGCTATCGGAAGAGTGATGCGAACACAATGCGATTCCAGGAATCCCTCACTTCCTGGAACAGATTAAAAGGGGCACACAAAAGATTAGCGAGGAGGCTTTTTCTCTTTTTCTCCCCGCCGAGCCTCCCCACTCGGGCAGACAGGGCCAACGCAGGGCGCTGCGCTCCCGCTCTCCTCTCCCAGCACCCTTATTTATTGCTATCTATTTATTGCTATTTCAGAGCGCTCTGGATGGTTTTTTCTACCAGATTCCTCTGAAGGAAGATTAGTTCCGCTTTAAACAGATGTAATTTCCCTTTTCTCTGGGTATTTTTTAAACTTTTTTTGTTGTTCTTCTGTGGAAAGCAGAACAAGAGCACTTCATTTTCTGAAGCACAGAGGGAGAGGGCACACATCTTCCTGGCTGAAGTTGCTGAACGCTCTGTGAAGCCTCTCTCAGACAGCCCGATTCGCTTTCGGCTTGGCTTTTTCTGTGTCTGAAGCACACCGTTCAGTGGAAGGGGTTTGCTGCGGCTTTCCAGCCTTCTCTGACTGTGAGCCCCTAACCAGAGGCTGGGACTAGCTTGCTCCGGCTAGGAAGCAAAGAAAAAGGAGACAAGAAGAAAAAAAGAGGAGAAAGCGTTTCCCACCTTCTTGAAGACTTAATGCTTTTCCCTTGGTCCAGGAGTGACATGATCCTCTGTGTTCAGGGGTAAGAGACTGCAACCTTCTTTTAAATGCTGTGGCGTGATAATTGTAATTAGTGAGATTCCCAGGGATAGTTTTTCGGCTCATGTGAGTTGCCATGTGTGATTGTAAGGGAACGGCAATGGCTTACACTAGTCCAGTGCTGAGTTCTGCGTGTCCTATGTATCAGCTCTTTAGATTCCATGGCTGAAATCATGGGACCATGAAATATTCCTGCTTTCTGCTGACAAGCTACATGGTTATTCAAAGTCTTGGGGGGAGTGAAAATCAGTAAAACCTCGGAGTGTGTTGTTTGGTGGCGTGTGTAACACCAGTGGGGACACGAACCCGGGACTGTAGGGCTTCACTCATGTCCCGGCAGCAACAAACTGCTTATAGGGAAAAACTTCCCACAGTTCAGATGGTTTTGCCTATTTCTAAGTAAATATTTATGTTAAACTCATTAATTTCATCTTCCAGTTGCTTTTATGGTTAAAGATTAAATGTATGTACATATATACAGACCTACCCATACACAGCATTCTGTAGAATGAAACCGGGGGGGGGGCACATGTATGGTTACATCACTTTTGGTCAGTAGAACAGGTAACGACCACATCCCTTCTCCAGTATCAGTGTCTGGTACTTGTGTGCTGGCACTCCAGTATCTCTGTGACCACCTAAAGTCATCAACATGCATTAACACCTGGTCTGCAGGAATCATTTGGCATTTTTACACACGCTGCGTTATTTGCAAGGTGTCAGCATTTGTTTCAGCCTGAGCTGTAGCATCAGCATTGCTTGTGTGGGTTTTCTGCAGAAGCAACACATTTGCCTTGTCTGCTTTAAATGGGGACATTTCTGCTATGGGGATTTTTCTGCTATTCCCCCCCCCAAATCTGTTCCACAGACACACAGAGCTCATGCTTACCAATACTTTCCTACTACTCAAGTGGGATTGTTTTCACCCACATCTGCAGTCTGCTACTGCAGTTCCCATAGCCCTATAGGCAAAGGGAATTCAGATTTTGACTTGGGCTTTGTGAAACCCTTAATTGAAGCTTTTCTCCAGGGTTAACATTCCCAGAGCTACTGCTTCCCTTCATTCACTAAGCACTTGTTATGTAGCCCAACACGTAGATAGTTATCTCTTAATATCTATTTTAATGACAACTTATTGCTCAGTTTTCACTATCCTATAGGATTTCATACAGCCTGGCTCCATGCTCGCCCTCCTATTCAGACCCAGCTCCCTTGGGAGTCTTGGGATGTGGCTGATGGAAAGGAGAGCAGCTCGATACGCTTTTTCTTGTGCTATTTGTACGGTGTTACAAAGTTTAGCATATCAGCAAAGGAACTGCAAAGCTAACACTAAATGCTATCAGACATATCTGATTCTCTTAAACTTTCTTGGTTTTCCATGGCCTGTAGAAACACTAATTGCCAAGGCACAAGGCAGTTCATTTGGTGTTTCTCACCAGATTCCACACAGGCAACACACGCTGTATTTTGTACATTTGTTTTCTTTTGCATGGCAGTTGTTGTACTAACACATTTCTCAGTCCCGATCCTCCACATCTCCACCCTACTTTCTTTCATACAGGCGCTCCTTATTTTCAAGTACTTACTGTGCCCCATTGAAGGGCTGACTTTTCATGGCAGTACCTTTTTCAACATGTCCTTATCCCAGGAAACTGTTCTTAACCCTCTTGCAAATTTATCTGTGTTAAAACTTGCAGTCTGCTGTTACTTACTGATCCCTCTACTCTCCCTCTTGTGTGCTCAGAGCTGCTCTGTTCAGTCACAGCAGCAGCTCCTCTGTGTTCAACCCACACACAAAGTTGTTTAAGATGCTGTTGCCTCCCGGTCTATGAGAATTTCCAATTCCCCCTCCCTGTTCCACTACCTTCAGCTTCAAGCGGCAGAATGAGGGAGCACAGTGGGAAAGCTCATCTCAAACACACAGGCTCTGCTTTGGAGATCCACAGTGGCTCTATTAAACAAACCTACTGACAAATTCACACAGCTGATGTCTTTTGGAGGACTCAGCTGTGAGCTGGTTCAGCCCCTGAAATGAGCAACTTTCTGCAGTGAATCAGGAGTATGTTTCCCTGCGTTACTTTGCTATCTCTTTCTTCCTTCCTGGGCTCTTACCCAATTCCTAATTCCCTCTCAAAAGCAGGTGTAGATAAAACATAGTTCCATACTAGGAAAACAAGAAAAGTTTTCTTCCTGTTCAAAACCAAAGAGTAGCCAGAAAAATTTTCCAGAGGAAAATAAATACAGAGAGATTTGGAGTTTGGGCTGCAGGGTCCAAGCTGTGGGGAGCAAATGGGCAGTGAGAAGCGCAAGACTGATTTTACTTAACATTTGATCACTGTCCTTTTCAGCTCAGTGAACAGCTCTCATAAGAACACACCTGACGGAGAATGCTCTGCCAGCAGACCCTCTCTGCACAGCACAAACCGTTCTGTCAGGTTCAGTACAGGGAAGGATCTGGTTTATAGACCTCTCTGCTCAAAATGGGGGGAAGTGGAGAATCTCAGGAATCTCCTCTCCCCAGGAAGGCAAGCAGCCAGACACTTGTGAAAACCATGACATTAAGATGGAGATAACCAAATACCTTTGAAAATGCAGCCCTCAATGCCTACAAATGTAGCTCAGGTGGAACTTAAAAGAGAACTCAGAGGTTTCCCAACAGCAATATCCAGGTAGAAAAGTCTATTCAGATCTACGGTTTTGTGAAAGCCACTGAAAACACAGTCCATGAGATCAAGGGTGCCTGGGGAAGGGCCAGCAACCACTTTTATTAGCTTTGGCTTCCTACCCATTAACAGAAACTAAACAATGAACATTAAATACTGTGACCATCAAGTAGATATCCTGCTTCTGAAATGTGATTTGACATATGGAAAAAAGAATGTTCTTTTCTAAATACTAGTGGGATTTTGCTATGTACTGCAATGTCCATACACACGATGGTGGAGTGTGCACATCAGTTGACAACACATTTTTGTATGGACCTCAAGTGTCACCCTTCACATAAAGCACAGAGAAGGAGAAGGATGAGAAGGGAAGTGCTTATGACTTCAGTCTCCTTCCACTTCTCATTGGTATGGGAGGACGAGGCTGCTGCCTTTGCAATCACCATCAGCTCCAGTGGTGCTGTGATGGTCTCACGTTGAGGACTCCGAATCTCTCTGGAAACTCACCTATCTTATGTTAAGTGTCTGAAAGAACGTCTCAAGCAAGTGAGTGCATGTGGGTGACACAACACAGGGCATGCAGCAGTACAGGGCACACAGAGGCAAAGAGCCGAGGAGAAAGGACAAACTAATAGTTTTGTTCAGAAGCTTGCCTGGGGGTGATGACTTCCCTGGCCCCCAGCACTGCCCTCACCCTGGAGCTCCGCTTTCCTTTAGGAATCCTTCTGCTGCAGAGAAGGAGCACCTATGGCCCATGAGAGCTCCAGGTTTTGTGAAACTGCACTTCAGTGCTGGATGGCTACACTGACACTGTCTTTAGGCCACAGAGGGATTAACGTTCATAGCAGCCCAGTCATGGCAGAACCTCTTCCTGCTGTAATCCTGCAGGGATTACAGTTGCACTGAGGTCTCTGCCGTGCAGTTGAACACTAGGGATTGTGTGGCGAACAGGCTTAGCTAAAACAAGAATTTCCATTATTCTACTACAAGATCAGCTCATCCTGATTTCTAACAGACACATTTAGGATCAGGTCACCCCTGAGCAGGAATCGGGTAGGACAAACATGAAGCTATTCCCAATTCTTCTTCTAATTCTATTACAATAGATAACTAACAAACCCAGTGGCACAAAAAGAAATATTCCAGCATTGTTGTGGTGCAAATGAAGCTGTAGTGATGCTGTGAACTTTACTGTCTCTAAAACTACATACTAAAAGGCAACATCTAAAAATACCAGGTTTAAAATCAACCTAAATTGCAAGATAGATCACCTTTTACAAGGTGGAAGAGGCCAACTCTTTCTCCCTGTTTCAAAAGGCTCATCTTTAGCTGTGTGATTTTCTACCCCTTTCCTCTCTCTGAAACATTCTCATATTGAGGACCTGCTTAACAGAACACGTATGCAGCATGCACTGAACAGACACTGCAACCTATTTCAAGGCAAGGAAACACAGCAGAGTATGCTCTTCCTTTCAGACCTCATCCTTTGCTGGCGGAGGAAAAAATAAGGAGACTCTCCCTCAGGGGCCTTGCGGTGGAACTGTCAGAGCCCATCATGCAGCCTCTCCCAGTTATGGCCTTCCAGGAGGAGTCTGCACCTGCCTTTGCAGCCCCAGTTCCAGACAGCAACCCACCTCAGATCCGAGACCCTGAAGAAGACCTTCTCTGTATTGCAAAAACCTTCTCCTATCTCCGAGAATCTGGTAAGGTTCAGCTCACAAAGTCATGGCTGCAAGGAGCCAACTCTGCAGTCTGAGCTCCAGCAACAATCTCCTGATCCCACTTCAGACAGGAACCTGGCTCTGTTACAGCCATGGGTGGCTTGTGGATGCAGCAAATGTATTTTCAGTCAAACTTGTATCCTGAAGAAATTTATTATTAATATAAGCAAAAGCTTTGTCCTTTATAACTGAGTCAAAATAGAGAATTGCAAAAAAAAGCCTCTTTTTCTCTGCAAACTGCAATAGCTGCAAGAATAGTCATCCTCATCCCCAGCCACAGCATGGCAATGACAAGCATAGGTATGAAACCCTTAGAACGAAGGGTTCCAAGAACCCTAAGAACTAAGAGATGGTCTATTTCTGAAGGTCTTACTGAAACTGGGCTTGGTTGCTTACCAGGTTCTGAGCTCAGTGGGCTTCAACGCTTCCCTAAATATAGTGCCAGTCCTTTAATACATTCTTTGCCTAACGAGTTCTTTCTCGGATGCTTTTCCAGGTTGGTACTGGGGATCTATCACTGCCAGTGAGGCTAAGCAGCATCTCCAAAAGATGCCTGAGGGCACCTTCCTGGTACGGGACAGCACCCACCCCAGTTACCTGTTCACCCTCTCTGTCAAGACAAACCGAGGTCCCACAAACGTGCGCATCGAATACACTGACAGCAAGTTCCGGCTAGACTCCAACTACTTGTCCAAACCTCGCATCCTGGCCTTCCCAGATGTGGTCAGTCTTATCCAGCACTATGTCATGTCCTGCACAACAGAAAGCAAGAACGAGGCTCCTTACCCGCCTCCGTCTCCTCTACCTCCCCTGCAGAAAGAGATGGCAGCAGCTGCAGTACACTTGAAACTCATCCGGCCGCTCGGCCGCAAAGACAACATCCCCAGTCTCCAGCACCTCTGCCGGCTGCGGATTAACAAGGCTACAGCCGACGTGGACCAGCTCCCTCTGCCCAGGCGGATGGGGGACTATTTGAAGCAATACCCTTTCCAACTCTGAAGCATGGCCATTACATCTCAGGCATGACAGACAGGGACAGAAATAAGAGAACTTTGTGTCTTTGTCCCGTCGAAGCACGACATCAGGCGGGCACAGTAAAGACCTGATTATCAGCAGAGACTGCATCAATCTTTCCTCTCCCTTTCTTTCTAAATCCATTCCAGTGCCAGGGAGGAGTTGGTTGTTTCAGTGAACAATGGGACACAATCCGAGCTCTGAACCTCAGGCCGTGCTGACAGTGGCTGTGAGAAAGTGCTGTAGGCATGGTCACACTACTTGAATTTCAGAGCTGCTGTGACACTGGCAATGTTAACATTGTTATTTTCACTATTTATTTCCATGGCAGTTTCTCTCCTCATAGTATTTTAAAAGCACCTTTTACTTTATTATTTTTTGTTTCTTTTTCTTTTGTGGAATTACAGATAGAAGAAAGTCCCCCAGCCAAATGACAGCCAGAAATCTGTGGGAATTTGGATTCACATTCAAATAGTACCTGTTTGAACCTGTCTTTGTAACAGGTCACAGGAGTCCATTCAAGTTCCCCCAGACTTCTGGGGTATGTGGGACTCAGACCCACCTCTGCAGAGGTAAAGAGTACTTTTTTTTCCCCTTCTTTAGCTCCAGGGACTGGGTATCATAACCTCAAAGCACACTGGTAGCTCCCAGGGATGCATTCTGCATCATAGGTTGTGGACAAGAGACTTCGCCAAGGAAGCCCTTCTTCCTTGACAGCTCTAAGCAGAGATTCTCAATATTGAGCTTGAGCTGGGGAGCACTCATCCCACTATTTTTTATCTTCCATCTTCTCTGTGTCCATGACAAAACATTTAGAAACAAGTAATCAGACGCCCAACTTTCATATTTGCAGGCTGGTTTCAGAGCACTTTGCATTTGGCTTGTGTTTTGAAAGTGCCATTTCCTGACATTACCCTTGCCTTGCAAGCAAGTGGGGGGGGTTCAGAGACAGCTCTGCTGAGCTGCACCAGTGACACACACAGCTTCAGGATATTTATTTATTTATTGGGGGGGGTTTCCAAGTTAGAAGCACCTCAGCAGAAAGAGCTGTCCTTCCCCTCTGCTAACACAATGCCAGACTGCAGTTGCTCTGCCTCTGCCAGCATTATTCAAGGAAGCACGCAGCTTCAATCAGAGCAGGGCTCTAGCACACACTGGAAATCACAATTCAGTGTTTCTGTTTGCCTAGGTCCACACCTCTCCTCTCCCTTTCTCTGACCTGCATGTTGGATATCCTTCACTGGATTTGTTGCTTTGGGTTTACTTCTCACACCCCTGCAAATGAAGCACGATGGCTTTCCCTTGCTCTTTGGTGGGTAGGAGGGACAAACAGCAGATGGGGTCTGCCCCAAACTAAGCACAGACAGAAGTTGCCCCTTCCTATTAACTTGCTTGATCCCACCACCTTCCCAGCCTGTAGGAGCCAGTCCACACCATCAAGTGAGAGCACAGAAGGGAACAGAGAAGGTCTGCAACAATTATTTTTCAGCTTCTTTTGCCTCTAAGACCCTGTGACTTGACCATGCTTGAACCAATGGGACTGTCTCTCTGAAGCTCTGTAAATTAAATAGACAAATCCCAGCTACACCTGAGAGCTGGAAGAGGAAGTTGAAAAGGATGGGATAGTGACCCAGGAGACAAGCTCAAAAAAATGGGTGGAGTTTTTTCATCCTATCTTAAAGCTGCCCAAAGGGACAAGATGGCCTGATGTGCTCAGTCACTGTCCTTGTTTTTTCACCACATTTATATAAGTTTGTGCTCTTGCAAGCTTTGGTTTTGATACTTTGATGATTGACAGTGTGCATGTGTGATGTCAGATTTGCTTTTTATTACATCCTTCCCCCTTGCCCCATATGGCAGTAACCATGGGAAGGTACCAAATGAGAATGAAAACTTAGGAGACAACAAAAAAGTGTTTTGGTTTGTTTTTTTAATGATATAAACCATAAACCACTGAAAAGGCTTCCTTTTATCCTAACACCTCTGTCTGCCTGAGGACACTGGGAACAAGGGAACCACAGCTCTTGAAGGAGCAGGAGTGATCTCAGGAAGCCCACATGGCTCAGCCACAGGCTTGGTATCTACAGCATGTGAAAAATCAGTTTGAGAAAGGGCGAGTTGTTCAGCTCTGAGACTTGCCTCCTATTCAGTCTGTTCTCTCTTGGGGTAAGGAGGAAATCAAGCTTACAGGTTTGACCGCATTGTCCCAGGAGAGCCCAGCTAAAATGGGAGAAGCATGTGAGGAGAATGAATGCCTGTTCCACCCCTAGCAGGACGATGCAGAGGCTGAGCCGAAGGCTGTAAGCTCACATGGGCAGGGACCATCTCTGTTGTATGTTTGTTCCGCATCTAGCACAATCGGGTTCTCTAGGTGCTACTGCAATACCAAGAATAAACAATACAGTTACTCCAAAACCTCAGTTTCTTCTATCTCGAGACAGTTTGTTAAAAATCATTTGACTTGGATTTTAAATAAACATTTTAAAGATATTTTGAAGCCACTCAATGTAAAAGTCTTTGGTAACATCCAAATGGATGGATTCATTTCCTACTCACAGGAAGCCTCCCCAGGAAGACTGGGCAAACTCTTGGCCATTTTGTTTTTCAACAAGACACAAAAACCTTTAACAAAAAGAAAAGCCCTTCAGGTCCTGGGAGAGTTAACACCAGAATCATCATCAGTGTGGGCCTGGTTTCTACCACACACAGATGAGCAGCGGCAGACCACAAGTCCCAAATTAGTATGGGTTGAAGGAACATTCTTTAATGATGCAGAAAAACACAGCAATGGTTTTGGCCTTGCTTCTGTGTGCCATAGAAAACCATTACAATCTAGGGGAAAAGAGACGGAACGTGACTGGAAGTTTGGCAACTTGTTTAGAGCAGGCTTCAAGTTGGCCCTAAAACTCTGCTCATGGTTGAAAAACAAGTCCATAAAGGGCAGACCGTGCCTTGGGTGGGAGACAAAGCATCAGCTTTTCCTCATGTGCTGCTGCTGGGCCTCAGTCTCCTCATATATGCAGTCCGGCCCCTTCCCCTCCTCATCACCTTACGCACCAGACACACAGCTGGGGAAACCACGGGGAGCTGAATCTGCCCTATGGTGTCAGAGCCCACCTCAACCTTCTCACCTCTGTAAAACACAGGGTATTCCCTGAGGCAACCCTGTCCTGGCATATGACTCCACTGGGCCCCCTTTGCACTCACTTCCCAGGAGAGATGCTCTTGCCACAGTGCCCCCATCCTGCCCAAAGCAAATCACGGCATGCTCTAAACCACTGGAAACACCAAAACAAGCTCACAAAACCAACAAAATTCCTCTCTGTCATTCTCCCTTTCTGAAACCCCTGGCTTCAAAGCTCAGAATCCTGCTTTAAGATATTCCTGAAGCATGTGCTGTCCTTCCTATGCCAGTCATGGGGTAGACATTCAGTAGCGAACATTGTTTCCACAACCTCATCAACGTGAGCCTGTGGGTAATTTCCATTGCACGCCAATCAGGAAATGTTGGCAATGGAATAATCTGCTCAAGTTTAAGTTGTTAAAAACAATCACAGCCCTCTTGGGTTTAGGGGAAATGCGGAAAGCAAGCTAGACAGGGTAGAAGTGAAACACAATAAAGTCAATGCACAAATGAAGACAAAAGGAAGGAAAAGCTGCATCCATCTTTGAAAACCCTGGAAAATACTGCCAAGAAAGATGCAGCATTTCCTATGCATTATTAAGTGATTTCTTAATTTTTTAGTTGGACTAAACTCTCCCCCCAGCTACATACATGATACCCTGCTGCTCCTTTCTACAGGCTGAAGGCAGAATCACTTGGCACAAGTCAAGCCAACGCATAACTGCAGTCACACACGGTTTTACTGCATCGCTGTTATCTTAATGACTCCCACTCCTGCATCTTCAGCACATTTTGTTAAAGCAAACAGGCTCATGCTCTGAAAGCTCCCACGCTAAACCTCCGTGCAGGCTCAGCTGATTTTTACAGTAGAGTTCCATATCTCTGGAAGCAGGAGCATGCGTGGAAATGTAGACTGACCTTTATCATCCCTGAAGGAGAGCTGCCACACCTCTCTCAGTGACACCTGCATAGTTTGCTGAGCTCATGCATACGATTTGGTTGGGTTCTCTCCTGCTTGGCAGTTTCTGACTACACATAGAAATTTGGACGTGGAGCCCTCACTGAGAGTGGATGAAAATCAGACTGACAGGATTGGGAACAGAAGTCCCAGTCCATGACTGAAACCATGCTGCCGTGGCTCACTGCCACAGCACAAATACCCTGCAGCTTGTCAGGCACATATGGTAGCATTTTCTGCCTTAAATACTCAGCTTTCTGAAATGGCAACACAGGCAAGGGAAAAATAACCCGTTTATGTGCACATGTTCCTATCCTCTCCAACTTCCTGAAATCTTACTCCTTTCCCCACATCCTCTCAAGTTAATAACTTCCCTTCGCCCAAGCCAGATGAACCAGCAAGAAATGAAGTGAATCAGCAGAGTGCATTTAATTCTCTTACGACAGACATGGTCAGGTGTTGCCAGCTATCTACCTACTCCATGGCATTTCTAGTCCAAATCCCATTGTCAGTTTAGCACGCTACCTAAGGAATTAAGAAAACCAAAATCAGAATTAACTGGACACTGTATATGTGGTTCTTCTGCTCTGCTGGATCTCACGTTCAACTCTGTTAGAAGTTATCACAGTCCCTTCCTGCCTCTCCCTGCTGACTGCTGAAGCACTTGCAATCCTCATGGAAATTCACTGTCCTCTTCACCACCCATGAACTCTGCAGCAGTCCCAAGGTGTGGAGCACGTGGTGAAGCAATATCCAGTCAAGAGGTGCCAGAGCAATTTGGGATGACAAGTGACATCTTCCAACTCAGTTGCTACAGCACTGTCACAACATTTATATCTCGTTCAGTAACCCCAGCTATCATTCACAGGAGAAAATGAAAGATAAACCCACCAGATTAGGCAGCTCTACATGAAACAAACCAGCCCAAGGTAAAAAATAAGGTATTATTTAAAGAGATCTGCCTTGTCCTTGGGCCGAAACATTCATCCTTTTGCCTTTTTCTGTTCACAGCAACGTACCATTGAATTTGAAAGAGGGAGTAGAAGGGAAGCCAGTCCTGCCAGTATTGCCTAACGGCTCAATAGCAAAGAGAGGGCTTTACAGTTGCTAAGCACGTTGATAACACGTTCAGACTCCGACTCATTTCTTTTGAGACGTGCCTATTTTCTGCCCACACCCAGTGCTGCCTATTTATGTTTTTCATAATCACGGGTGCCAGCGTGCCAGGGAATGTGCACACAGGGAGGCACGGCTTTATCTGGAGGCTAACGCTGCCTCGTGTGAACCCCATTTCCATGTTCCACTTCTGCTTCCTGAGAAACACAAGCAGCCCGTGGCTTCTGCTACACCCCGCACAAACAAGTAACACAAGTGGCCCTCGGGAGCAGGCATAATGCTGCAGCATCAATCAGACAGCAATCACCACCTCCGCTATACATCAAAAACCAGGTTTCAAGAACAGTGACAAAGTGGGCCTAGGAATAAAATGAGAATCTTTCTGTATTCATGTCACATAGACTGATGAGCGCACACAAGTATTCTCTTCCAAATTTTAGCAACAACTAAGTTGTTTTGGTTTTGTTTTTTCACCTTAAAAAAGATTACTTTGTTCAGAGGAAAAGGCTACTGGTAGGCAGGAGGTAGGCCAGATGGAAGAGAGATTATTTTAACAGCTTCACTGCTAGCCTGGGCATTAATCTTCAAAAGGAAACTATGAAAAGTAAGTAAAATATAATTGGGATTTTGCATAATAAAAATCTTAAAATAATAATGTTGAGGGCTTTTTAGACTGGGAAAGGGGAGAGAATGCAACAAATCTTCACAAATTTAGCTAATATTCAGTGAAGATGAGACTTGATGAAAAAGGATATTTTACTGCAAATCATTTGTGGCTTAGTCCTTGCAATTTCCTGTGGCAGTGGTCGTGGTCACAGCTGGAGGCAGGTTGTTGGGTTTGATGGCCACAGGTCAGCTCCACATAAAGTTGGTCTTGCATTCTGGCAAAATCATCATTTGAATGATTTAAATACAGAAGAGACCAACCCCAAAGAAAGCAGCCTGCCCCAGCAAAGGAAAGCATCCAGACAGGTCTGCTCCCATCGGATGCACCAAGCTAGATTTGCAGAAAGGGGGTTCCCTTTGTGAACAGGAACTACTCTCACCCTTTTAATCCTCTTCCCTAGCCCTTACTGGCAAGGGTTTTCTCCTGAATGCCATTAAATACAGTGTAATTGCACTCTGCAGCAGCTCAGATTTGAGTTGCAAATATGAATACAATATCAGGCTTTGTATGACTAGCTATTTTAAGAGCACTATCAAGGCAGGAACGGCATTTTCTCTAATGTATCCCTGTATAACTGCAGTGACAATGAAGACTTGAAATAATAGTGGCTACTGCACATTAGATTGTCCAAACATACAATCAGAGTTAGTATTTCTCAAAACCCTGCACTATAAATCTGCCAGAAGGAAGGACAAAGGAAGAGCTGGTCAACCAAAACTGAGTGGCAGAGCTCAGCCTGGACCCGAGCTTCTTGGCCCTCCAGCCTGGCAGCCTGCATGACTCCACCATGTGATTGCCTTGATCTAGAAGATACGTTGCACCTTTTCCAGCCACGGCCGTTGGAGAAGTGCTGCTCTTACAGAAACAGCCGTGCCTAGGAAAACTGAAAACCAAAATGGGCTGCGTCCCATTCACTTCCCATTGAGTGTGATGGGAATTCATTTATGCCAGGGCAGAATTTGGTCCATTTCACAGGTCTAGTTTTACAGACAAGGATTTTATCCCTGATGTAATTCTGACATGAATTTGCCATTACAGGAAAACGCAACACTGACGTGCAGCTCACCTAGAGCCTTCCTTTACACACTGCCCCACGAACGTGCACACACTGTAGCCTGGACATTTCTTCCTTAAAAGCAAAAGGAAAGCTCATCATGCATTGTACAGTTAAGTTCCGGCTTCCCTTGAATTCACCCCTAATATGCCTGTCAGAACATTTGCAATGCCACCCGGAGATGTAAGCATTAGTCCGTGGAAAACTGAGCAGACAAACCTGGACTGATCTCAGGCAACTTGTTTCATGCTGGCTTAGGCAGAGCTGCCAGTGAGAACTCTTAAAAACCACACATCTGGGTTATATTTGGGACAAAGAGACAGCAAGACCCAGTACAAAGCTCCTGGGACACACTGTCAACTGTCCCTTGCTGCTTGCTCTTTATGGCCTCGCTCAATGCAAACCAGCAGAGAGATGTAATAGCTGATCAGAGAGACTGCATAGCCTTTAATGTCAGGAGTGTCTCTTCCCTGGAACAGTTTGAAATGTAGTTTACAGAAGGCAGAGCTCCGTTTATACTTGTCAGAAGTTACCCAACTTGGCAACGACTCTTCCCATCATGCAAATGTCATTGCAGTCATTGCCAAACACTGCAGAGGCAGAGTTCAAAACACTACCTCCAGGACTGTAAATACATTGCAGAAACATGTTGCACAGTGCACATGTTATGTGTTTGCACTTGTCTGAAAGTGTGAAGTAGTAATAAAAGGTGCTGTTAAGATTCAAATCTCAATCTGAAAAAGCCTAAATCATGACCTAATATTATTGCCAGGGAACTTTTCGGAAAGTCTCTGTAACGCTCTTTGAAAATAACCATCTTCTCTTCTAAGCCTTTGGATTCGGAATACTCTTTACATTCTCAATTTACCCCTCTCTAATCCCCTTCCCCCCAGTCCTGTCTTACGGAAGTCATCTTGGCTGGAATGTGCTGGGCAACATTTTGGAAAAAACATGTAAAAATACACTGCAAGGCAAAAATCAGCTGGGGATGAGCAGTCCCCATGTGGGGCCAACATAGGGACTCTCTAATACTCTTTTCTCTCCAAGAATATAGGAGATTAGAGGCTTCTCTTTGGCATGCAAAACCTCTTCTTGCTGATCGAACCCTCAGGAATGGAGTTAATGTACTGGCTCAGGGGTATTCACAAGCAGCAGTTCCAAGCAAAGTGTGCAAACAGAAAAACCTCAGTGCCTCAGGACACTGAAAACCAGCTGGGAGATAAGAGTTTGGCCATTATGGTGGAGGGGAAAACACTTTATTACAGAAGACTCTGATTCTGTTACAAAGTGAAGAACCGCACTTTCCGCTTTCAGTGTGGATCCCTCAGGTGACACAGACAGGACCCGTACACCACTCCTACTTGATTCACCCCATCTCTCTTCATCCACATCATTTTCTACCTGACACACTTGTGCCCCCCCCGGCTGCATATAACCCTCTAACTTGGCTCTGGGTTAGGGTAAGAGTTCCACTGTGCCTTGCCAGTCTGTGTGTTGGGCAGGGAGGAGGTCCAGATCCACCACTTCCCTAGTACGTGAGTCCCTCTTGTTTGGATGTGCCATGTGCAGAAGGCCCCTGGAGACTATTACTTTTCACATCTCAGCTCTCTGCTGCCTGGCTGTACAACACAGCCTGTCCTGTGTGAAAAGATGAGCCCTTCATACACAAACCAGCACAAACCAGGCACGCAGTTGAAATCAAAGTAACTTATGCTAGGGTCAAGTCAGAGTGACACAGACTTGTGTAGGGCATAAAAATGCCACATGCTGGCTTCTGTTGTTTCCTAACACAGACGTGTATAAGCAGGTTTTGACACAAAATATGCACTGAACATCATGTCGGTATTACTTCTGCATATAAATCATGGTTTTGAAGGGAGGGTCCATCACAGCAACTGCAAGCGGAAATGCTCCACACTCAGTCTTGGATGGAAGAGAGGCGAGTTCAGGAGGAGATGGTCCACTTTACAACAACAGATAACCCCTGCTACACATACCATTGTTATTGACTAATTATCAAAATAAATATTTTATCTTGCTTCTACTTCTTACCCCATTTGCAGGAGCCAACAAGCAGGATTTTGTATGTTTATTTTGTGTTTTCCTTTTGGCCTATTATTACTCTCAGAATCACCTCCTTTGTCTCAGCTTTTCTTAGAGGAATTAGTTGATGGAAGAGAAATATATTTGTCAAAATGCTTCTTAAACCAAGGACAATCCTTTTCCTGTGAGCCAAAGGAAGCATTCTCTTCTTATGCTTGGGCTAAGGGAAATAGGCAACTGTTGAAGAAGTTGTTTCCTAACTGTCTCTCTCCATTCCCTACCAGCAGCAGCTGCCAGCATCCCTCTTAGGTGGAATTAAACCCCCAAAGACTTACAGCAAACGCTGTATATCCTTTGGTGATCCCTGTACCTAGCATCATTAATTCTTATCAGAGCAGAAACAGAAAGCTCTCAAAATTCTCTCTGCAGTTACTGACAAAACAAATGACTTAATGAAAATGGAATACGTAACAGACACTGGTGGATTCCAGGTAGCCAGCTATCTCTTATAACAGCCCAACAAATCCTGGATGACATACCTAGCTGAGGTCAACACTCCTCACAGGGCTTACCTTGACCAGCTACAGAGATATAAATATTCCCTGTGCCTTGCTGTTCCACTGTGTTTGCTTTCTAGGATGGGCACTTCGAAAGATGATATCACAGAAAACCAAAGTATAAAGGAATTACTTTATTACCCTTGCACTCAAACCTTCCTATGGCTGATAAAATCAGTACAGCAATGCTATTTCACAGGCAATTGGTGATGAAAGCCTACAAAAGGAAGCACTTCAAATTATGTGAGGGAACACTGATTTTTACACGAATCTTTTATCTTGGCTTTTTGATGCAAAGAGAGATGAAGTCAAATGAGATGTATGTGTTATTGTATCAACCAAAGTGAAAGGGGGAAGAACCAGGCCCTTCACTGTCTCTGTCATTAGGCATTCATGCCAGCTGGAACCAGTTCCAAAGAAAGAGCCCACTTCACTATGGGGAAAGACATCCCCTGAATCATACATATGCGTGTGTGTGTGTGTGTGTATGTGTGAAGAATGCTAGTTGTGAATACTGGTCATATAGGCTTTCTCCAGCTTCATCTTCTGACTCCAGTGTCTAAACTTCAGGATCAGTATGTATGCCAAGATGAGCGCTAAAACCCCACGCGAAACGTGTTCTGAAGTCCTACTGCATGGACACAAATCCCTTCACTCACTCCCTGTCCTGAAAGAATCATGGCTGTGATACTTCCTAACAGCAACAAGGAAAAGGATGGTGGTACACACGCACTAGCAAACCTACAAACAGTTATAGCAACGGGGTCAGTATAGGAAAATGCAAAGAGCTCCGCAATCTACATACAGAAGTCTCTGGATTTTAGGTTTTTTTAATTATTTGAATCTATGAACCCCAGCAACTTTTTTTAGGGATTCTTCCCCCTCTCCTTTCCCAGCTGAACAATGTGCATGTCCAGGGAACATAAGGTAAACTGGAAGATAAAGGAGTTTCTTCTTCTAGGCAGAAAGATGTTGGGGCTGTGTGTGTCCCCTCCATGGCCTCCAGTGGGGAGGCAGGAACTAAAAAGCTGAGGACACAAGGACTGAGTGTACATCCCCTACACGGTACTTGACGTGAGTACTTGGCTGAGTGGAGTTTCCCTGTCACTCCTCCTTTCTGTTTCCTGTACTGGTGATCTGCTTCCACATCATTAGAAAATGTCTGAGGGATACAAAATTATCAGTGGTAACTAACCTGACCTTGAGACACACAAAGGCAGCTGCAAAATTCAGCAGCTGAGGACAAAGCAGGACTATTAAACACACTTCAAACCCAACCCAGTTACCAAGTAACAATTCGATATCTGCTCTAAAATGACAGCTCTCCCTGCCGAAAGTAGGTCATTTCTTCAATGTCAAATTCAAACCAGACTCACCATAGCTGTGTTTACTCAAACCAGCTATTCCAGCCATCAGGCAGCTCCTATTGCTATCTTCAGCTAAAATTAATCTTGTGCACCTTACTAAAAATCCTCTGAACAACTTAAGACCATAGGCTGTGTTCAAATCATTCCTTTATCCCCAGGAATGACACAGCACCGCACCAACACTTCATTCAGTGAATTGATGCGTGGTGGTGCAGAGACAAAGGCTGCCTACGGGTGCCTTGAGGAGGACCCCTGGGTGATGGGCACAGGGGACCATGCTGAGCTCGAGTCCCCCAGGCTTCCTTCTGTGACCTAAAGCCACAGCTCGAAGCCTCGCACAGAGCCCCGGGTGACGCGCCCGGCTGGGAACCGCCGCAATGGTAGTGCCCTTTGTGAACAATGGGCAGAAAGCCCGTCACCAAAGTGAACGTGGCTCTACCCAAGCCCAAAGATTCTCCTGCAGTGCAATGTGAAAACAATTCCGGAGAAATGATTCCGGCCAGCACACAAGGGGCTGGTTCTCGGCGCTGCCGCCCCTGCTGAGGCCAAACAGATACAAGTAACCTTAACAAAAAGCGAGTCAGGCCCAAAGCTACTCTGTACAAAGGTGCTTTTTCTTGCCCTTTGCAATGTTGCCTCAAATCTGAGCAAGAACAGTTTATAAATGGCCCAACCTCCCTTCTTCCCAGCGCTGCCAGAGGACAGGCGAGTCCATCAGACTGGTAGGATGATAGAAGAAAGCACAATGACTTAACTAAATTTGTCCTCTTGTCCATAGGGCAACCAACTGCATAGCCCCATACAGAGGAAAAGCCCATATTTCCAACCCTGGCTTTGTGAACTCGGGAAGTAAAGCTGTCTCTTGGGCTTCAAACCATATACAGGTCACCCCTTGGTCCATTCTCAAATGGAAAACACTCCAACTTCACCTCTCACCCAACAGCTCGCACCCTATGCTTTTATTGCTCTTGCACAGACAGAAGCACTCTGCTTACTGGAGTGCTAAAGACAGCCCACCCTTCCCCATCGTGGTGGTGGGTAGCTTGCTGATGACTGGGGTGAATCACACTTCCTCTTTGAAAACTTACTCCGATTTAGCAGGAGCAGTGTGACATTCAAGTACCTGAACAGGTCTGACTCCCCATGTCAGCTAATGGAAGTCGGATTCTGTTACTAATTATATCTAACTACACCCTTCTGATGACAAGCACCTATTCCACCCTGTGTTTGCTTGACAGATGACTAAGATGATTTGCTTGGAAAGAAACCAACTACAAAACAGCATTTCACTCCTGCTGTCTCCATACACGTATTTGAGTGGTTTCATTTCCCTGTGCTGTTAAATGTCAAGTACTTCTGTTATGCATACACTTACTTTTTTGAGTCTCCAAAGCAGATCAAAGGAGCTTGGAAAGATTATTTTTTTACTGTAGTCAACCTCCCTGCTTGGAAAGGTACTTTTTGCCCCTTCATATGCTGCAGTAATATTTTGTAACCTATGGACCATACTTTGGGCTTGATTTTCCTCCCATGTTGTGGTGAATGCAGTGCAGCTTCTAGCTAAGTCACCCAAGCTGTGGGAGTTTGTGCGAAAGGGCAGTCCTCCCCCCACTACGTGCAGCAGGGGCTGCAGACAGCCCAGGGAAGGCCTTTGATGTGGAAATGGCAGAGTCAGTGGGGAAACTCATGTTACTGGGCTGCTCATGCATCCTAGGGTGGGAAATGAAAGCAGAGCTGCTTCTGTCTTTTCACTAGCCAAGAAGATGAGTTACATCTGCTGTGGTTGAGCAGGATCCAGCCACAGATTAAGCATAACACCAATAGCAGCATGCCTCTTTCTTCTACTTAAACTTTGAAGAATCACCTCTGCATGCAAGAAAACAATCTCAGATCCTAGTGCCAGCAGAGCTTGCAGTCCCAGGTGATGCTCGCCCTACACGGCCAGAGTGGGAATAAATTCTGAGTGGGTTACCTGTCATGCCCAGAGCCTGGCAGAACCTGCAGGAGGGTGGCATAACCCTGCACCCACAAAGTATCTCAAGGTCCCCATGGCTCTGGTCTCAGTTTCAGACACAAAGTAATGAAATTATTCCAGCAAATTATTAAGTAATATAAAATCGACCTCTTGGAAGACACCGCAAGTACAAGCTGAGCAGCAAGCACACCATAAATCCATGCACAGGCTTAGTGCACTCTGACTTTCTGATAAAGACAAGCTCCTGAACTCAAGGCAGTTGAAGCTGTAGGCTCCAAAGGTCTGCTGTCTTCCTGCTGCGCAGCACACAGCAACAAAACTGCTCTCATGCAAAGCAGGTACATGCACTTTCCTACATAGCAGTCTCAGGCTGACAGCACCGAAGCAGGAGCACCTTCCCCTGCTTGCTCACAGCTCAGGCTGCACCAAGGACACTGCTCTCTGCACTCACAGGCATCAAGCTGGGGTGGAAAGCAAGTCCCAGACCTTTCCTTTCTACTGCTATTTCCAGATTGTAGCATAGGCAGATTTTCACTTAATGTTATTTCCTTAGGCCTCTACCATCAGGACTGAAGTGGTGTTGCTCCCTTCTTCCCTGAATGCCCTCAGACGCTAGGCAAAAGGCATTTGTTTCAGATAAAAGAAGACAGAAGCTTTAAGTGACTCTCTAAATACCAGAACATGTGGGATGATAATGATCAAAAAACATGAGAACAGGACCTATCATCAGATCAGCTCAGAGGCGCACGCCAAGGAAAAGGCCAGATCACAGCTATGAAATTTGCAGTTTGTTTGGTTCTTTAAAAGCAGGGAGGCAAGTACAGCGCAACTAAAACAGTGAAAGGGAAGGAAAACATTATACAGATGGGAATACGATCTAAAATTAAAAATCTACAGTAAATAAGGAGTGAACAAGTTATCTGCTGAGCTGCTGAGTCTCCAGGAACAAGAAGGGTGCTGACAGTACCCACAGGGTCCCCTGCAGCACACAGCATCAAGGAAGGATGGCCCAGTGCCTTTACCTGCACAGTGCTGCAGGGAGCATTCAGAGCCTACTGATGCAGGCTGTGACTAAAGCTCTGTGCAGCACTACTGCTCCCTCCATTTCTCTGTCAGGCTGCAGAAAGGAAACTAAATGAGCTCTTAAACCTATCAAGTCTCCGTCAGCCCTCCCCCAGACTGTCAGGTTTCTGTGGAAAGCCCATTGCTCCCTGGGGTCATTTTCATTGCACTTTAGCTCTTCCAGGAACTCAGACATGCTGACAGCAGTACCTCCTCTGCCAGACACCCAATCAGAGCTCCGAGGGAGGCTTTTCTAAAGCAGTTCATTGAATATGTTTTATTAAAAACTAAAAAAAAAAAAAAAAAAAAAAAAAAAAAAGGGAAAGAAAAAATAATAGAAAAAATAATAACCACCACCCACTGCTTTGCTCTGTGGGCAAATTCTGTGAAACAGAAAACCCAGGGGGTAAGATGTTAGACACAGGATCAGCTGGAAATCGTGTTTATGGAACCACACAAAGCTGATGATGAACTTTCTCTGGTATCTGGAAGGGACATAAGACCCATACCCAGCCTGTACCGTCCACTTTGCCAGAGGGATGCCTGGGTTTGGGGATCGATGCCTGGGAAAAGCAGTGAGATGGCAGTTTCATGCCCTTTTCAGTGCAAGTGGTGGGGCAAAAAATGACTCAGAATCCATCATGTGACAGGAACTGCTATTGACTACGCAAACCCATTGGCGGCGATTAGCACACCAGAGCGGCGGCAATAAGGCCAAGGACACTGAGCACACACTCTGTATCTGTAGAGCTCCAGTTGCCCTCTCTATGCTGTAATAACTCATAAAATAACTTATCTTCCTGCTGCACTGGGTCCCAAAATTAATCCTGATGTTATAAGGACCCAGAGCATTGCAAGGCTGGGAAAGTCATACCTTGACTACCTAAAAGTGGAAGGGAATATACAGGATGACCCCATTCAATCCCACCTATACCCCCTACAGCCTCACTCAGAAGTAAAAGGCTATCTCAGAATGGATCAGAGAAGCATAGGGCTGAATGGGAAGGCACCCATCAAGCACTGGCCATGGTTTTATGAGCCCAGGGACAGAGGGTCCCACAAAAAGCTATGGTGCTCTTGGGACTGAAGCTGATACCAGCTAGGCCATGTACTGAACAGATGCAGGAGCTCAGACAAGCTCTGGTTTGAGCATCTCTGCAACCTGACTTCTTGTAGTACCCAAACATCTCTCCAGACTTCAAAAAGAGATGAGGTTGCTCACAGGTATGGACGTAAAGATGGAGCAGATAGGAAACAAACTTTGAAACCTCATACACATCATAGTCCTCACTGCAATGGCAAGATAAACAGAAATACAGCGATATACCACAGTTATTTAGAGCAACTGCCTTCTACAGATTCTCCATGTGAGGTTTTCTAAAGGATTTATGAAAAAGGATATTTATGTGTTAGATATTGATATACAAATCACTAAAGGATATGTACAGATTACTCCATGCATCTCTATCCTACAAAACAAAGACAACAATTCCTTATTAGGCAGCACCTCTGAACTTCAGTTTGGAAACCAGGAAGTGTTCACACAGAATTTAGGGAGGTGAAACACATTATCCATAACCATAGGCCGGACAGGATGTGAATATAATTGCTCGCTTTTTTACACTACACTGTCTTGGGCTCTTTGCCCAGCAGTTCATATCTCTCCCATGTGAACAGTGGATTTCCAGTGCTGTGCGAGGTGAAGGGCTCAGGCACAGATAATCATCAAGTGGAAGGATGAACAGAGTTGAGATGACATCTTCAATGTCTCCCTGATACCTTCTATTTATGGGAGTAAATTCACAGAAAGGCTTGTGTAGCTGCCAGATTCATGAATTCTATTTAAATTCCTCCAGCACTTGCAGCTAGAAAACAACATCATCAAATTCCTAATATTTCTGAGCAGAAAATACCCCAACCGGTTCCTTGCAGATGTGGCTGCCCTCCCCAGGAAGGCCTCAGAGCAGGGAAGGGGAGCTCAGTGCAGATGTTCTCACTGTAGCAAATAATCCAGCTGCAAAGGCACCAGCCCACACTGCATGCGCTCTGCAGGCAGCATAGCTATAACTGGGCACCAGCAGGTCCTCCTGCCAAAGTGAGTCGCTGCTGGCAGGGTGGAAATCCTGCACACACCCCCCATTTGCATCCAGGCAGTTTTAGGGGCTCAGTGTTTCCAGCTGAGGGGTGAGTGAGGGCTGCACTAGCTCAGGTTCAGCCTCTGCCTTGTGATCTGCTGTTACCACAAATGGTTCGTACAGTCTTCAAGGTGCTTAAACATCTCCTTTGGACTGCGAAGCAGCAATGAAGACAACTGCTACTGCATTACTGCAGGATATTGGGTGTTTGTAAGCCTTTCCCCTCCCTCTGTTCCCTCCAACCTTCTCCCAGATAGATAGTCTCATGCAACAGGAGAATAAACTTACAAGTGAGAAGGCAAACAAATAGGGAGAGATATGCAGTATCACGAGGGAATTAATACACTGGTACTAGATCATGTTGCAACCATATGGCATTGTGAATACCTTTGGAGGCTTTCCACCTGCCACTGAACAAGAAAACTGCACAGACTTCCCCCAAAACCCACCTAAGAGTCAGTTTGTGGGAAAAAGCCTCTTCCAGTGATAGTGATAATTTTAGACTGGACCCAGGTCTCCCACGACTAACAAAACAGGGAGTCTCATACCTTCTGCACCCTTCTTAGACCACCACAAAGAGACCAGGACAGTTTTTAAACCTTATGCTACAACTCTTCCCACTACTTTCCAGTTGCTCCAAACTCCCTGCTGCCAGACTTCAGGTTCCATGGAGCCCAGCAAGCAGGATTTTCCACTGCAACTCTTGGCATGACAGTGTGGCACAGAGAACACCCAAGAGGAGAAAAGGCAAAAGCTTCTTTGCTCAAGGAGCCACAGTGCCATGGATAGGCAGGCCAAGCTGCAGAGGATGCAGCCATGATCAGATTCCAAAGCCCAGGCACTGCTCATCACTTGCAAGGAAACTTGCTTTGGCAGGAAATAATGATGCACATAACACCTGGAAGAGGGGGTACTTTTCTGGCAGGACAAAATGAGCATTATAGCAATATATCTGTATGTTTAGGGGTAGGATCTGTTTGCTTTGGGATACCAGTTTCCCATAGGAAAAGCAAGCTGAACTTCTTATCCTTCAGATTAGATAAAAAGTTAACTCACTGATAGCTACTTCGAGGAATCACTGCACAGCTTGTTTCAAAGCTAACAGATGGGAAAGATGAGACTTGTTTCGCCTTTTGGAGACACACATAATAGACAAGTTATGCCCCAACTTCAAACCATACCTTTCCTAGGAAGAAAGTAAATAGAAAATGCAAGAATGGCTGGATCAGAATCACTCAAGACTTTGCAAATAAAAATGGTAACTGCCCTACTACTCTATCAGAGCAGTGGCAGCAGGAAGTTTGTGTCATCCAAAGCCCCCTCTACCTTGGCAGTAAGTAACATTTGAAATGCAGTTTCTATCCACTAAGCAGTAGCTGCTGACACTGCATATAACTGAGAGAATAATGACATATGGCACCTGCACCTATTTAGGCCAGTTGCAGCAGTAGAAAGAGAGAAGCTATAAAGATCTCTCTTTTGTTAACCTGGTACAGAATTTCTCCCTCGGCTCCATCTTGACTCTCTTCTGCAAAAAAGCAACAAGTCACAAAACCTAGAAGGAAACCTGTGTATTTCAAACATAAGCCCACGTGCAAAAGAAGAGTATGTGGTGAAGGAGGGCAAAAAATAGAGACGTGAAAGAAAAAGCTACGTACATTGTTCTAGCCACATTCAGTTACAATGAAGACCCCTAAAAGGTCTGAGAGTAACTCCATAAGAGAGTTAAGCAAAGCATCTACAAACAACCCAAATATATTGCTCTCCCATACCTCAAGGACTTTGCACAGAAAGGTCACTAAAAAGAAACTGAATCTGTTAGGAGAAGAAAGAAGATTCCAGATGAAGAGTCTACAGGCAGTCTTTGAATGATGGCTAAGTGTGCCCACTCTCACTCATGAGAGCCTGCAACTAGACACCAGCAGACCCTCAGGAGACCATGAAGAAGCTGTAACAAGAAATCACCCTCTACTAAGCATCGCTCTCCAGCACAACAGGGAGGAGGCATCAGGTACAGGGAGATGGCTTGAGAGAGGGCAGACTCCAGAGGGCCTGGATTCAGGATTTGAGATGAGCACGTAGAGTGCAGGATGCCCCCCACACCACGGGCAGGGGGAATGCTCTCAGCACAGCCGGCAGAGCTGCTCCTGCCCGGGGCACCGTGAGAAACCCAAATTCCAGTGTGGCCACTGGGCATACACCCCTTCGGCACCTTCCTTCTATACCCGCCCCATGGCAGGAATCTGCCCGCACCTTCACAGAGCACATGATGTTATTAAAGGGAGATTATCTCAGCACAGCACTGCAATGGTATCTTTCTAGGAAAGAGCTAAGCCTTTTGATCTCCTACCAAAAACTAAAAAGCAAATTAAATGTTAATAAAACCTTAATAAAGAGATACTCTTCTGCATTTTAATAAGCTGTTCATAGAAACCAAATGCATCTAACAGACTAAGAAAAAGAAAGGCAAAGAAGGAAGTTGCTATGGCTTTGATGAAACAGCTATTCCAGCAGCATAATCCTGTGAATCCATTAAGGTTTTTTACATAAAAAGCAAGAACATCTGCCTCTCCCCAAACACATGCATACTCTTCTTCCCAAACTGAGGGCATATGTGAGCTGAAACGATTCTGATAGCTCTTCCTTTGTGAAAGTTTCTCCACAATGGAAAAATACACAGGAAAAATATAACAAAAAAATAGAGAAGCGGAAAGGCTCAAAAGCAGTATCAGAAAGCCTGGTCAAACACTAGAAGCAGAATCACGATAAATACATGGGAAGAAAGGTTTGGAGGCTGACTGATACCTTCGAAAGACATTAAAGGTCAAAGCAAAGAAACACTCTGCTACAGTGCCTACGGAAAAGCTGATGAATCAAATTAACAACCCCAGAAGACAACGCACTTGGCTGGCTGCAGCACAATGGGACAGAGCTGTGGTTATCAGTTGGAATCAAAAAAGAGCAGCACAACTCAAGGTCAGAGGTGGAAGAGTTCGCAGGACTTCTCCGAGAGTAGTGTACAGAATGATAATATCCCAGTAAAATTCATGGCACTGATAATGTCAAGGCCTACAGGACCCATCTGGTCCAGCCTAGGAGAAGGCCAGAAAACGTTGACTCCTTGCCTCTGCTCCTTGAACAGCTCACAGGGGGTCTGACCGCCTCTTCCAGGAACACAGCCCTTCAGCGTGTGCACTGCATGAACCCAGACAGAGCAGGCACTATCTGCAGCCTGCAGCATTGCTACAGTGACTTATAAAAGTATCTTGCAAGCCAATACCCAACTTCAACACTTCCTTCCCTCAAATCTCTGCTCATGTGAAGTTGACCCAGAGCAACTCAGTAACTGCACGTACAGTATGTATTTAAAGTCCAGCGCTATGAGAAATTCACTCCTCTCAGGCTGCCAGCAGCATGTGAAATCATTTTATCTTGTAAATGGGCAGCAATAACAACATTAATTTGTCAGTGTCACGCTGAGTGTTTTCCTTAGAAGCTCTGCAGGGCTTGGGAAGAAAGTTCCCATCACCTCCTGCTTTGGAAGGAGTGAACATGCAGCAGGCTCAAACCTGAAATAGGCAAATGATTGATGAGAGCCATGGCACTGGGAAGCACAAAGTACGGCTCAGCAGCACAAGCCAGGCTCAACCTCAATTAGCTACTGCTTGCTTAATTTATTCAAGAGCATGTGGTTGTGGGAGGTTTCAGGGTCTGGAAATCTGTCTGAGCTTCTGGCACCCTCTCTAACTCCTACCAAGGAGATGATGACTGATAGTGGGAAATTTTGACCTTTTAACTCCATATCCCTTTTCTAAATTCCTGTGGTCACTACTGGTATCTCCTATGTAGCAAATTCTTTTTCTCTCTGCCCCAAGAAGCCAAACAATTTACTGTAGTACAGTTCTGAGCGGGGCATAAATCTCCAGGCCCTTATGTCTGTGGTAATATTCCCAGTCCCATGGCGTGACTCCAGACTTTTGCCCCCTGCCGCTGGGGAGCCCCAGGTCACTGGACGAGCTCTTTTGCCATCCTTGGAATAGCAGCGAGAATTCCCTGAAGCGTCCCGCGGGGCCCAGGGCCGCAGTTCCCGGAACTGGCGGCTGCTGACTCTGCTCAAGCTCTTCCTAGAACCGCCGGGCCTTTGTTCACCCTCCAGGGCTGGGGGTGCTCCATGAGAAGAGGGGCAGAGGAGGGGGAGGAAGGATGACAGAGAAGGCACCACGTTGCACAGACCCCCCAGTTCTTCAGGCATTCCCCTCTCCTATTACATGTGAATCCCAGAAGGATTATTTTTACCTTGTTTTAAAGCGTTGGGTTGCACAGGGATGAGCCAAGCTGCAGCCTGTCGGCACTGTCAGCAGCAGCTCCCATCTTTTTCCCCTGCTCCCCTGCTTGGTGCTGCTTCCTTGCTCCTGCCATACCTTGGGTTTGCTTTCAATAATTCAAGCTCCTGGGTTTGAAAATTACTCTGCTAGAGGTGGTAGCCATGCCTAGTATCACACCAAAACTCCTTTCCAAGCATCAGCACACATTACACCCACAAACATCAGCAGTAACAAATATCACTAGGAAGGAAATTTCCCACTCAACATTGAGTGTTTAAACTAGACTAAGCCTAACACTGGCAACCTACATTGGGAATAATGTCCATCACCAGCTCCCTGAATGTTGGCCGTGTACAAAGGCTGTGTGGTACTGCAGTTGTGTCGTCACACTTCTGACAGCATGCTCATTTTATAGAGCAGCTTTTCTACATCATGGCTTTCCCAAGCATTCACATGGAGCCACCTCAGTTCCTAACTCTCCTCTAAGTAGCTGTGTGTATAGCCAATCACACACCTGGCTATAGAATGTATTCCTAGGGTACAGATGTCTATAGGGTGAGCCAGACATGCCTAGGACTAATTTCTTAACTAACCACATGCAATCCCTCTTGCTTCAAGAAAACTGTGCCAAGGTGATGGAGAAAGAACTTGGCCTGCAATGCAGCTTCCCCCAGCACAGCATGTAGCTGCAGACAGACAGCATGTTCAAAAGGAAGCTCTTTGAGTACCTGGCTGAAAAATAATAGCCAGAAAAACCCAGAACATGGGAGAAGAAAATTAGGAGCTGAAAGACAGTAAATAAATTGAATGGGTTTCCTTGCTCTGACAGCACACATTTTTCCCTCAATCATCCGCACTGCAATGAAAGGTGATGATATTGCTCCATTTACAGAGTTTTTCCTGGCCTGTCCCCAAGGCCACAATACACTGTGTTTATTTGGTTTTCGTAAGGTCAAAGAATCGTATTTGGGTAACACAGAAAGTTTACTATGGACTTTCACCTTCATGATCTTCAAGTGTGGCCATTGCCATGAAAAATATTTACTGCTGCTTATATATACTGTGGGGGGTGGGGTTTGGAAGAGAGAAGGATTTTAGTCTCATTCCACATTCTTCACAACAGCTTCTTGAAAGATTATTTATTACACGCAAGAGGAAAAAGAAGAAAACATCAAGATCTAGACTTTACAGTGTTCCCAGAGCACAATCCTAGTCCTCTCAAGCCAACGATCACAGACAAGGCACATCCAGGTTGTTGTTCACACGGATCTCTGTGAAGAACTCTCGCAGTAAGTACTGTTACTATGGACCACCATCATACCAGGGCTACTGTGTTCACATCCATATTTAAATAGGTAGACAGAAGCTGCAGTGAGCAATGAGCAACACTGCCTTTTCCATGGGACACAAAAACCCAGTGGCATGGCTTATTGGCTTACTTTATGAGGTTGGAAACCTCAACAGGATGTAACTTCATGGACCCACACTTACAAACTGTAGTTTGAAAAAGAGGCCATCAAGCACACACACCATGCAAAGGGCATCTGTCTGACAGTCTTCATCCCCAAACTCCACGGTCTATTTGGTGACAGTCCTTTTTCTGTTTGTAGTGGCTGCAGAAACAGTCAGACATCAAGAGGATCAGAAGCCTGACAACGGTCCACAACTTGGTCTCACTTTTCCAGAAGGAACAACTGCAAAGGAAACCACCCCTTCAACCCAAGCACATCATGATAGGCAAAACCCCACACTCCTGAGACACCTCCTGAGGTCGGAACATGCCAGATGGGGAAGGATATGAGCTGATGCTTAAGTCCCGCCAGCACTGTCTCTGGACAAACCTGCACTGGCTTTGACCCAGCAGCACAACAATTACAGTGACCACATGGGAATGCAGAGTCAGACTTCCCTCAGATTCAAGTCCCTTTCTGACACAGAAAGGGAAGACATCAGAAAATACACATAGATTTTACCAGAGGCATCATCAAGCTGTCTTATGCTTACGTGGTTTTCAAGTTGCAGTCCTCAGAACCACTCAGAAGTGGGGGGTTTCCATGGATTACTGCTAACATCCATGAAAGATGACTAACTAGAGGAAGCCTGCCGTCAGGAGGACTTTCTGATGGGAAGTTTTTGAGTTACTCATGCCAGAAGTTTTGACAACCAGGACCCCAAGTGATGAGTTGCAAACAGTTTCTCTGAGTCTTTGAATGCCTTGAGAGGGGAATGACAGGTGATACTCTTCCTTCTCCTACCTACATACTGAGCTATATTCACTCCTTCCTAATTTAGCTCCTCCTATTAAATATCAAGCAGCTTCCTTGAGTAATCATCTCTAAAACTGAGACTACAATATAACAGATCCTAAGCTCTTGCAGACGGCAGACAGGTGAAAAGGTTTAACAATGTTCTTAACCCCCTCTGATTGCACCGACATGATGCAAGCAGAAATCCCTTTTAGAGTGGCAGAACAGCATCAGGTGAGGCGGGCAACAGCTTTAAGGACAATTCTCTGAGAAGGTGGCAGCTCTACTCAGCTCTACTACAACACGCCTAGTAGTAACCTACCTCTTAAGTACTGACATATAGCATATGAGGTATAAACATGCAACATTTTTAGTAAGCATACAGCTATATAGAAAACACTTTGAATCTGCTGTTTAAGTTACAGTTGCTGTAACTCAAGCTGCTATTAAGTTATGGACAATAGAGCAAAATTAACTCTTGTTTGGGCAAAGAGGATTGGTAATTTTATCGATAGAGAGAAAATGCAGGAAGCACTCCAAGAAAACCATTTTTTTCTATTTAGAAAACCAGCTATTTCTTGTGCTTGCTCTTCATCCCAATTCTGCTAGCCAGAACAGTGCAGTTTTGAATCCCAGCAGCAAAATATAATAGAAACAAAGCAGGTGCGATCCCACCCTCCAGGCAACACAAAACCGAGTACATAACTCTTCCTCCATGTATTCACCTCTTGATACAGTGGGTACCATCACTGCTGCTGATTTGCACATGCAGCCGTACTCAAGTTTGAGAAATGGCTGTCCTTAATTCCTTTCTCCACAGCTTTAATTGTGCCACTGCTTTATCTTGCCTATGACAGGACTGCAGGGCTTCCACCTTTTTTCAGAGAATGGCTGATCAGCTGAACAAGATGTTCCTTCCTTACTCTTTAGTTCTGTCTGCTGCCATAAGGCTGCCATAATTGCCCAAACTATAAATAATATCTAATCCTCAAGACAGTGCTGAAACTCACTCATCATTGCTACAGCATCAGAAACCTGCCTTTTACATTACATCCCATGCGGTGGAGGAGTAAGAAAGGAAGCATTTAGGAGAAGAGTAGGCCTGCAATAGACTTTAGCAACCCTGAATTCCTAATGAGCCAGAGAAGACTTTGCCCCCAGCACAGCGGATGGAGCTGTGCCCTGCCAAGCACAGCAAGATGCTGTGAACATTCACTGAGGCCAAAGCAACCCCAGCTGCACTGTATGCCCAGCCCCTGTCACAAAAACTCCCGCACGTTTACATACAATGTAAAGCTGGGAAGGAGCAAACAGTCTGACATTAGCTGGAGCCATGGAAATCAGAAACATACAGAGCCAAATTCAAAACCACAGCAATTCACACAGTTCTGCTGGGGTTTTTTGCCTGTTTTATTCAGGCCATATTCCACTCACTCTCTTCCTGCACAGCTGCTGTTTTCACTCCCTGTATTGTTTCCACTCTTTAAAAGAAAGTGGCTCCTCAGTTGATTTCTAGACTTCACAATTCCCTCATTTTATATCACACATTTCCTCCCCACCTTACCCATTTTCCAAAGGGGATTTCCAATATCCTTTATTTCCCCCTCAACTATTTGCTCTGTTTTCTTCTGATCTCAACATAAATGCACAAATGTTCTAAACTAAAAGGAACAGTCACTGCAAGTGCAGTCAGTCATTTGCCTGATCTCATACCACTGCATGGTTAAAAATAAATGAATAAATAAAACCAACAAAAAGCATCTTCCCCATTCGTGCTGTTCTCCGCGCCTCTCCCTATTTCTTCTGGCTTCTCACAGTCTGAGCACAAACCCCACTGAACGTCTGTCCAAAGAAACACAGCCCACTTCTCAGTTAACTTCTTCATCTACCACTAAGGTATCAGCTGCATTTTCCCAACAAACTATTTGTGTCACAGCCTCATTCCTTGGCCTTTAATTACTCCACATCATGTACTTCTGTCCAGCTAGCATAAAACACAAAGCTATTTCAAACCTAACTGTTCTATGATTTCCCATACACCTGGTTTCCAAACAGGGTTTTGGTTTTCCTTTCTCAATACTCAGAAATTCTCAACTTGCCCATTTTCATCTCCCAGCTACAACTATCACAGCTGGGCAGCCATCCGATTTATCAACCAAGTTTCCCCTCTACTGTGACAATGGGGTTGCTAGGACCAGGACTTGGGCTAAAACCCTTGAAAACCTGACTCAAGCCAACTGCATCAATACTCAGTGATGGCAGTGTGCCTGTGCTAATTACTTCACTGCTAATCAGTTTATCTGAAGCACCCAGCCAGTGTGCTCATCTTTCAAGTCCTCTCCTGTGTCTCAAAGTGCTCCACCTTCCCTTCCTCCACTGCTGAAATAGCTGGGTGGTCCCTTCTCTCCTCACAGTGCAGTCTAAAGAGACAACAAAGGCTCCAAGTGACAACATAATATATGCTCTAATGAAAACGCAATGGAAAACAAAGCAAAAAACCAAGGTATGAAGTGTTAAGATGTTTTAGACACAGACCAGAGCATCTTCTCTGTTGCTCAATATGGAAACATTGAGCTACTGCCTATCTGGAAGGCAGCTGGAACAGTGCAGTGTTGGAGAGCTGCATTCATTCTCCTCCCTTTCTTGGGAAGGCTGGGGAAATTAAACTAGATCCAAGAACTCTTTCTTCTCCATTAATTGCCACCAGCATTTTTGCAAGGCAGTCCTTCCCTTCCTCCTTCCTTCAGTAACTTCAGCCAGCAGCCAGGCTCTTCCAGGAAATCAGACAAGTCAAGAGCAGAATCACTCATCTGCCAACCACTGATCATACAGCAGGGGCAAGAGTTGTAAGAGGAAACTCGTTTTTTAAAGAGAAGCTTTTACTGTTTCTTAGGATCTGGCTTCTGTGTAGTATGACACATAAAGAAACTCTGACAACACACACACAGTCAGGAATTCAGATTACAGAAGTACAGAGAGAAACGCAGACGGCTCTGAACCAAGATGAAAACTTGCAGATCCTCAAGTGCGTGTTGTAAGATGAGAGCAACAGCCTCGTACTAGGAACTGGAGGGAAAAATACCCCCTTTTAAATGCTCCTTAATTTGGAGGCTGCTGAACATTCAGTTCATAATGTCCACAATTTCTGAATTCAAACATTTGAATTTGAAGTGGGAGGTGGAAGCAAATGACCGCCAACACAGCAGAGCAACTCAGATCTCACCAGGGACAATCTTGAGTAACTGACTGAATGGAAAAATGAACTCATGTATTTTAAAGGGGTGAATTTAATTCAAAAATCTCAGACCCAAAAAGAGGTGTAAACTCTCACACTACTAATATCTCATAGACTTCTCAATCATATCGTGTGCATACGGAAAAAGAGTGGCAACACACTTTCATGATCTTAAATCTCTGAAGGGTTTAAATAAGAGCTTGTGGAAAGTCTGCTACTATAACAGCCTGAGTAGCAGCCGTGCTGGGAATGCTTATTTACAGATTTCTCCCTCTAGCTAACCTGAAGAACAAGTGACCAGGGATTACAACTCACAGGACTCTGAGACAAACTTGCATTTGATTTACTTAGCGAAGCTTTCCAAAGCTGGTTGTGAAGTTCTCCTTCATCTGGGTCATATGCATCCAAACACAGCTATACCTGAAGGTGCCTCTGTCATCCTGTGCACAGGCTGGGATTCAGCTCCTAAACTGTCAAAGGCTGTACAGTGTTCCTAAGTACACAGAGGGCAATTATGTATTGACCTGAACTGCAGAGCTAGGAAAGATGAATAGATCAGAAAATACGGAACAGTTTACTAAAGGTTTGATCCATGACTCAACAGTTCGTAAAGTTTGCCCAGGAAAGGCTGGCAACCCGAAAGTGATGTAAAAATAGTGCTTTTTTGAACAAATCCAGAGCCATGTAACCAATCCACTGAACTTCAGGTTGTTACCGCATTGTGTTGCAACACTTTGAAACTTCCCAGAATAAAGCCTTTGTCCTCAGGACAGAGCCATCCAAAATGAACCTGCTGCTGCTAACAGTGAGTTCTATGTACACACACATAGAGACCGCTCCTCCTTTGCAGGCAAGAACGATGCTCGCTTGAACATCTACGCATACGAACTGCATGTGTATGCACTTATTAAATTGCACCAGCAAGAGCTTCAGGAAGAGAAAGTTACGGTCATGAACTCATCAAAGCAAAGCAACAAAACAAATATGCAGCGTAGCTCTTCGGGGAAGAGGGCATGGAGAACAGGGAGCCTACAGATTAGATTTGCCTGGGCGCTGATGACTTTATGGTAGAGACAGGTGAATTGAAACCTGACTAGGGTAACTTTAGCCAGAGAGACAGATAGAAATAAACAATATTATTCCTGGAAAGAAGGGGTAGTAGCTGTCCCTCTGCCAAAGTGCACTCCAGTCCAGGGCCTATTAGCTGTGGATTCCTTTCTGTGCTCCACCTCCCAGTGTCAGGGCAACAGTCCCAGGTCTTGACGTCAAAGCTGCCTTTTGTTTGCTGCACAGACTTTCCTCTTCTGCAGGTTTAGCAGACTGAGGCATGGAAGCAGCTGGGCAAAGGGCTCTATTCTGACCAGGTCTATGAAATCAGTGCAAGCCTCCAAGGAAAGTCCTCTCCCCTTGTGACCAACTTCAACCTTTCCTGTGAAAAAAACCACAGATTGGTTCAGTTTGTCTGAACTGTTTTATGTCTAAGCTGTCCTCTCGCTAACCCTTCCTGTGATTCGTGCCCTGTGTTTTATCTGTTGTGGTTTTATCTTGCATTATTTAGATTGCAAGAGCTGCCAAGCAAGGACTTTTTTCCATAAACATAAGGCAAGAATATAAAACTACTAATTTAACTCTCAGATATATTAAGAGAAAATCTTTGCAGAGACAGGGGACGAACTCCCACCATTCCAGGATAGTACTCAGGAATATCAGAGGGGGAAGGAAGAATGGACCAGGTGCTCTTATGAAATCCTTCCACCTCTCTGAGCGTGGGGCAGCTAGGGCCAAGCTGGTTGTTTTCTACAGCGGAGGAGAGGCTAACTCTCTTCCTAACTAACTCTCTCTTAGTCACATCCAAGCCATTCCTTGCTCTTCAGCCCACCCAACTTCCACACAAGCTATGCTGTGGGAGTACAGGGAAGAGGCGCCTGTGGTAGAATCAGCTGTGTTAGGTCAGGCTTTTCCTACACCACTCCTAACAGGAATTCAACACTATATCCTATAGCTTTTTTTGTCTAAAGGCCAAAGATTGTAGGTCAGTCAAAGGGAGAAAAAAGAAATGGAAAAACACAGTCACACAAGACACACAGGAATGGGCACAGTAATCAGCTGCTACGTATTCCCAAGAGGAGATGCCAGGCTTCTCACATGCTCAGTGTTAAGATCTGCCCACATGTGCAATCCCTCCTTTCAAAAGCGATAAACCTGACACTCTCTGGGACATTCCACAACAGGCCCCTCCTATGCCCTTGCTGTGGAGATTCCCAAACTGTCTCCTTCTGCCCAAAGCAGAGGCCAGTGCTCTTACTCCTGTTTTCCAAACACAGGTGTGCTGCAGGCTCTCCTTTTCTTCCCTTCTGAAAACTCAAAGCTGGGGAACCTTACGTGTCTTTCCTTCTCTAAAACCAGTACTTGATTGTATGATTCTTGCACGAGTACAGTTGCTGGCTTCTGTATGATTATCTCCTGGCTGAGGCAGAGGCACATCATTGCTGGGATGCAGCATTCTTGGGCTAGTAGTAGCTAATAAGATGAGCAGTGCATGCTGCTGCTTGGAGGTTAAGGGGGGACAGGAGAAGAAAAAAGGGAAAGAAAGAAGAAAACCTCCTTCTTATCATCTCAGAGTAACAGAAAACAATATGCTCTACCCAGTCCAAAGCATTTCATCCCTTGTAAAGAGTTGATTTGTGAGGCGGAATACAAGTTGCCTACATCTCAGTGGGGCCTGGCTGTCCCATGCCATTCTACTAACCTGTACAGAAAGCCAAACTTCCCAAACAATTAACTCACATCCAGTTCCCCAGGGCAATTTATTCACTAACTAGTGTGAGGAAATCTCCACTCAACACCACACACCCTGGGTAGGAGGAAAGGAGTCCCAGTTGGAGTCTCATACAGTCACACTTCCCTTTCCTGTCTAGCAGCCAAACTACAAGCATGCAAATAAACACAGGAACTGAGTGTCACATTTACTCTCTTTTAAGCTCCTTCTAGTGTTTTCAGAGAAGTCATACTAAAAAACATGGAAAGGCCTATTCACTTTTACATGGCCTCTAACAGCAGAGAAGAGACCCATGCTAGCAGGTCAGTAGGATATTACTGACTCAAAAGCGCACATGGGTGGTATCAGGGGCAGATGTCAGGAAGTCCACCAGCTGCTACAGTCTGATCTGGAGCTCTGCATGGGAGTGCTACACCAAGCCCTGCTCTGACTTCCTATCAATGTGTCCTGGAAACACACACTGCAGTCAGGTCACTGCAAAGATAAGCAGCACCTTTTAGACCTCATACAGATCCTTTCTCTCACATAAAGGCTTGACAAAATTGAGGCCTGGGGATGACTAGCAACTTGAACTTCAATTTATGTCACATGGTGCACTCCAAAATTAGGCTGTGATGCAGAGAGAAAGAATGTTTCCAGGTATTGAAGAGAGCTATTCCAGTAACTCACCACTCTCCTCCCACTCCACTGAAGTAGGTGAGTGAGTGACATGAGGATTACTCCAAGTGCTCCGAACCCAGGATCACATCTCAAGAAATCAAGAGACTGAAATGCTAGTGATAGAGGTGTCAGGGTGGAACAGTTGCATGTGGCTGGTTATTGGCCTTCAGACTACTGATCCTTTGGAAAGTCAGATTTTCCAAGCTTTCCCTGCCACTAAAACAGCTGAGAATTTGTTAAAAATAAAACAGAGTATAAAAATATCATAGACCATCTCATCACGAGAGAGAATTACAAATCCAGAGACAGGCTTGAAGAAAACCAGTAAGTATGCAGAGAGCTAACAACTACCAGAACATCCCCCTGATGCTGAAGCCAGCTCTCAAAGAGCCAGCAGCAAGGCAAGCTCACCTGCATCGCCCAGATCATCTACTCTTGGCAACCAGCTGGGTACTGGGCAGGATTTGTGCCACAGCAGCTCTGCCCACTCCCACTTCCTACCCCTTCTCTCTGTTCCAGACTCAGATGGTACAAGAAGAAGCTGCCTATGCCACGAAGATGATCATTCATGTGCATGTCATTTGTAGATAGATAAAGGGGTGTTTGCAAGTCAAAAAATACAAACCAGCCATGGAACTGAAAATGTTCTGGTAGGTCCCAGCTGTCTTAGCAGGCCAAATAAAACTGCCACCGCCTCTCCAGCACTGAGAGTGAGCGGCTCTTGTGCGCTGCAAGAGCACAGGAGCTGAGCAACACTGCCTTCCACCCAAAGTCAGGAGATACAGGGAGTATGAAAGAGGCACTACCGTGGCTTGGAGGCCATGGCTGCCTTGACCTCCCTGTCTCTGACACTCTCTTTCGGCTTGTGATGTTGGTGCAGAGACCTAAGGAAACCTGGGAGGAAGTGAGTCAGGAAACCTGTTTCAGGAGGAAGTGTGACTCAGAGGGCCTGGTGCTCTCTGCTCCCTGGTACCCTGGAGGAGGTGATAAGATTGTGTAATCCCCAAGATAACTTGCTGCACATCCTAATTCTGCTGATCCTCCCAGGGGAGGGGTGCGTCTGCCGAGTACTGTACATTAACTGATTTCTCAGAATAAACTGCGACAGCTCCCCGTGAGCTCATCGTGTGGGAGGGGGATGCTGGGCTCCCTGCCCGTACCGGCAGCAGAACCGGCAGCTACAGAAGTGCTGAATTTATCAGGAGCACAGCAAAGACCTGGCAAACCTCTTGTTTAGTCTGTTTATTCTCCTTTCACAGGCAGAGAAAAGCCGTAGAGGAACCAGCTATAAAGCAGAGGGGAGGCTCTAACAAAGAGAGAATTTGAGAAAGAAGAGGACAAATGTGGTGGCAATAGAAGAGACTGTACAGTCAGGACTGGTGAGGGGACAGTCGGGGAGAGCTCTGCCTGAGATACTGGGAGGAAAGAAGCCAAGAGTGCAGGCCAGGCAAAGGGGCAGAGAGCATGGAGGGGTTGCAGGTAGAGTCATTTCAGACTGATGAGGAAAGTACAGTGAAAACAAAATGCCCTTGGGATTGAGAGAACAAAGAAACATCGAAGGAGAGAGGCCACCATCCATCTTGAGTTCTCACTACACACCAGAGCCAGAGTTGCCATTTCTGAGTCTTTGCGTAAAGGCTGTTCCTAGAAAACGACCAGAGCCCTAAAGCAGGGGGGTGGAACATGACACAAAAATCACTCTCTTTCAGCCATACAGGATTGTCCCTGGTTCTTCACCATGAACACAGGGACAAGCAGCATCAGCACTCACAAGATCTGCCCTTTGCCCGTGTTAGCGCAGCACCTGATGCAAAAGGGTCTCAGAGCATGAGTAGACTTCTGGGAACCTCTGCTGTACAAGTAAAGCTTCCAGGCACCTCTGGGAGCTTGATGCCAACTGAACTTCCAAACTCCAGCCCTCTGCTCCCTGGAGACAAAACCTCGCCTTTGCAAAGTAACTGCTGACCCTGACCGAGGAGAGCAGGAGGCGCTCGCTGTCCCGGCGCAGACACAGCCGGCACACGGACACACTGCTGCTACCCATGGGCTTGTGCAAGAACTTGCCATGGAGTCAGAAGAGGCCCCAGCCTGTCCCAACTCACTGGTGTCAAAACCCACTCTGCAGTCATGAACACAGCACAAGTTAGGGAAACCCAGGCCTTCCCACACAGATAATCCACTCCCAAGAAGCATCACTTTCAGAGAGGATGGTTCTGAGATTCCCAAGAGAGCTTCACACTCCACCACACAAGTAGGCTCTGGGGCTGCAGGGGCACAGACACTGCCCATCTGAAGTAGATACACACTGTATTTCAAGCACTGTTTCAGAGTCCTAACCATGCACAATATGGCACTAAAAAATACTATATAGTCTTTCAACTGCAAATTGTTATGCTCTTTCTGCTTGAGTCAGGAGGTGGAAGTGATTAAACCATCAGTTTCAGAGACTTTCACCCACAGCTAAGGGGCAAGCAAAGGTGCTGGCTGAGACTCAGAAGACCTAAAGCCTATTTTCATTTCCTCCCCAACCTGTCAGCTATCCTGAGACAAACCACTGTGTGTCTTGGGTTCCAGGTTCCTTTTCTCCCTTTTTCTTTGCCTCACTGGTATTGAATGCAAGTTCCCTGGGTGTTGGCTTCTGGGCAATAAATGCATCTCAAACTGCAAAATACCGAATAGTTCTGTAATGGAAATAATAATGAGTACTTTAAGGTTCAAGCTTGGTATTTCTAGGACAAATGTCACAGCTCATATGACCTAATGTCCCAGGGCTATTCAGCCTGGAAAGAAGAGCTGCGTACAGGAACTGCACGCAGGGAGCAGGCAACCAACTCTACAGCTTCTGGGACCAGAAAAGCAACATTTTATCGTAAAACTCAAATCAAAGGAAATTCTTATTCCTCACCCCTGAAAACTCGGGAAATTGGAAAACCAATTTCGTGGAACTTTGCGGTTGTCATTATGGGTTCAGTGAGATCCTATACTGTAATTCCTTATTGCACTGCGATCAGTCTGTTCCTCAGAAAAAGGAGTATATTTTGTTTCTGTAGGCAGCATCTGTAAGGCCACGGAGCAAGAACTGAAACTATTGATATCTTGCTTCATAAGCATGTGTTAATTTTTCTGCCCCCTGCAAGCACTCACCCACCTTGTGGAAACAGTACAGTGAGGAAGCTGTGTCCAGCCAAGCAGGTACTTCTGGATTTTCGCTTAAATGATGTTTTGTGAGCCTGGCTCAGCTGCTGACACCTCCTCCCTATGCAGGATGTCTGCACTGTTTTGCAGCAGCTCCATCTTCCCCTTTGAATCTGTGCTGATAGCAACACATCAGCCGACAGAGTTTATTTTTGTAGTTATTGTTTTTCAAGATGCTGCCTGGCCCAGATCAATTCCAAGAACTGAAGCAGTCAAAGAAACTTTCACAGTCTCATCAGCATCATCACCATCACTGCTCTGGCACCTTCCCACGCTGCAGCAAGAATCTGCACAAACTAAGACAAGACCACACGCAACACAAGGGCTGAGCAAAGCATGCAGGCAGCTGCCCCAACAGCACCTCAGCACTCTGCAGACACCAGGGGCGGTGGGCAGCCTCCAGCACCGTGCTGTGACACTGCCCCAGAATGGGCTCATGCAGAAAAACCTCCCCACTGCTGTTTGTCCAGGCAGCTGACCAAACCACAGTGCTTCCTCGGCGGTGGCAGGGAGAAGGCAGGAGATAGGGCTGTTCACTCAGCTCCCTCCCAAGAGGCCATACCCCTTGGACAGGATTCACACACCACCGCCTCTTCTCTGCTTTGCAGTACTACAGGTTGCTGAGTGTGAAGCATGAAACTTGACAGGCAGCAAGGCAAGCCTCAAGCAAGGAGTATAAACTATTTTCAGGCACAGAATAGATTTTCTTTTTTCCCTGAATAAAGAAAGCCAGAAACATTGAAAGAGAAAACCCTTTGGACTACTCATTTTCAGCTAATTGCATCCACGGAAATACCAATAGAAATGTTCACATCTGCTATGCTTTGGTCACCTTAAACTGTGTTCTGGACCTTGTCAGATTCATTACAGGCATCAAACTCAGATAAATTTGGCACTGGGGCTACAGCTGTGACAGTCAGAGCTGTGAAATAACCTTCGAGTCACCCTAAGAAAGAAGCAAATGAGCCAGCACCTTTCCAGTGAACCAGTAATGGTTTGTGTTTCCAGAGAGATCTCTGCCTTGGGACTCACAGGCGTTTATAAACCCTCACAAACCCCAGCTGAACCACAGTTATCAGTACCTCTTACACCACACAGGGCAAACCAAGGCAGAGGAGAACAGCACTTGGTCCCAATCATGCAGCAAAGAACAGAATCCAAATGACAAGATCACAAACCTCAAACTCCTCTTCCCTATCTATAACACAAATGCAGACCCTCATATAAGTAAGTTCATTTAACTGACTGAAATTTACCCTACAGCATGGACAGTCTTTATATGGTTCTAAAAACACATTATCAAACCCTTTGTGCACCAATACCCAGCACCATACTGTAATTACCCTCTGAAGTATGCCTTAACCAAGCCAATTTGGGGGAATTTTGTAGCTGAGCAGTTCGCTGCACCCTAAAAGGCACTTTCCCCACTGCCTAGCTGAACAGCTGCTCCTGCTACAAACCTGATAGGCAAGGGGAAGAAATAGTAAATGACAAAATATATCTAGGGAACCTGACTTACATCAGAGATACACTTGGCTGATGATGTGACATTGTATTTCAGAGCAGCTTCCAGGCACACGGCCCCAGTGAAGGAAGAAAGCCACTGTCCCTTCCTAAAACAGCACATTCTGTAGCCTCTGTAGCCTGTCTCGGTGCAGTGAGGGGTAATCCAGGGTTAATCCAGGCTAGTGAACAAGGGGGATGAAGATCAGCTCATCTTTTCCATTCAGGCAGAGCCTGCTACAGAAAACATTGGTTTCTAGATGCTTAGTGTCTCAGTGACTTCCAGGAACAGTGAGCTAAACTCAGCTGCTCTTCCCAGCACCAGCTGAGGGGGCAGCAGGAGATGGAACACAGCCCTGTTCTTGGAAGGCAGGAAAAAATAAGGCTCTGGCAGAGCTGTGCAAACTCTCCTCTCTCCCCTCCCCAAAAGCCTCTTTCAGCATCTCTAATTCCTCACAGTACAGCTGGCTTGGTTTTTCCTTTTATCAGATAAACATAAGAGCAATGCAACAAAACTGCAGGCAATTCTTAAGCAGAGAGAGGTTAAGTTAATCTCATAAATAAATGATAAGCTCATCCCCATGAATTCCCACATGCTCCGTGATTTTGCTCACTTTAGTGCACGACCTACTGTACTTCTTAACATTTTCTTGTTAGATAAACACAGAAAGCTATGGAACCATCCAGCTCATGGAAACTATTTTTGGCTGCTTTATCTTCATGCAATACAAATTCCAAGGGATGATTGGATATTTGGACTTCTCCCAGCCTGGCTGACTCTGAAGGGAGCAGCCGGTAACCTCATTGCTATTCTTCTGTGGAAACAAACATCTTTCAGAGATGACAAGTATCTGGCTTGTAGGTACAGTACTCTGAATGAGATTCAGGGAAACAGAGCAGTCACCAGCTGCGAGGAGAGCCTTGAGGCACACACAAAAGGAAAACAGGAATCAGGCTGAGTTTGTTCCTCACAAACTGCCCTTGAAATACAAGGCAGCAGCACAGAGCTGTGAACAGAGAGAGAAATCCTGCTGCAGTCTGCAGGCAGCAGTGCGGCTGGAGGAGAATTCACACCATCTTTTACACAGACTCAAGTCTCCCTGTAGGAAAGGAAAAGAAAGGCTGTGACATGTGTGTCCACAGGCCCCAGCTGAGCATCCAGGAAACGGGCCCCCTTGCCAGGCATCTTGGCCAATGGGCCAGGAATGAATGGGCCAGACAGCAGCTTAGACTAACAAGTGGTCACGCCAGGACAGGACCAGGGCTGTGAGAGGCACTGCAGGAGGAGCCGCTCCCTGAGATACACAGGAGCTGTTCAGCAGATAAGACATCTGTCTCCAGTGCAATCAGTCTCTCACAAGTGCTCTATGCACTTAAAATGCCATGCTTTTCTGTTTGTTGGGTGGGTTTTTTTCACCTGCCGTACAGAAGGAAAATGCAAATCTGCATTTACACAGGACTCTGAAGCTCCTTGCAATGTCAATGTTTAGAAGACAAGCAGGCTTCATTGTTCTCTTTCATAGATTTTGGGGCTATAAAACCAAAACCCACCCAGGGAACAGCACAGAAAGCAATGTAGAGTCAGCAGCAAACTACAAGACCAGTTTACAGGTTGTCAGACATTTTCCACTTGCTGATTTCTAGGTTCTCAGGCACCAGCTAAGACATTGAAGCACTCTCCTGTCCCTCTGGGACTTCAGACCTCCATCAGCATGACACACCATTTATCCCTGCTACCTTCCAATTAGGAACAGGAAGCAAAGACTTGGGCACTAGGCTCATTTTTAGCTGTGTGAAACTGTGATGATCCAGCTACTTGTCCATAAATCAATGTGGACATGCTGATTTGCACTCTATGAGAAATAGGCTCATTAGCCAGAATTAAACAGAGGCCCAAGCCACAAGATTTAAATTCAGTGCTCTTGAACACCCTGTTCAGTCCAGGAACTGGGGATTTGCTTGGTGCCTTCCTATATTTAGCATACAGTAATGTAATTGAAGCAACAAAATTAGACCTGCAAATAGACTGGTTTCTCAGTACTTAATCAAGGACCTTTTCCTAGAACTGCAGAGAGCTGAAATTAAAAGAAAGGAATGTGTGGTAATCAGCCCCATGGAGACAGGAGGAAACCACCATGAGTTTCAACTCCAAACACTCATCCTGGCCAGTTGAATATACCCTTGTTCAAATGAAATGTGGCTTCAGTGACCCAGGCTAGGGATTCCATGAAACACTTCAGAGAGCACAGCCCACGCACAAGGAATTACTGAGCAGATGTAACTGTCATGGTCTGCAATTCACCGTACAATAAGAACGTCCTTGAACCCCTCATCCTTAATAGATGAAGGAAATGACTTGTCTGAAGTACCTCTGCAATAATGCTAACCTGTTTCTGTCAGTGGCTTTTGTGAACAGCAATAGGTTTATAAAACAGAGACTGAAGGACTAATCCAGTGTACAAACCGCATACAACAGGCAGCAACAGTGTTGCAGCAGCACTTAAAGCAAGAAAAGAAGGCAGGAGCTTGTGGCACTGCACTTGTTCAAATTCACTATTAATAAGTCTTACAAGATAAACTAGAAGACTCCATTTTCTTCTTTCTTTTCTTCTTAACCCTCTAATTTTTACTGGGGGGGGGGGAGGGTGGCTGAATAAGAGAATTGCACTTAAAAATATCTTTTCTGTCACTAGCTTTCATACTACCATTAGGAAGAGCTCTTCACATTCTAAGCTAAATGCTAGAAGAGTAGGACAAAGAAAATATTCTCTAAGCAGAAACAGATATTTAAGAAGTGTTGAAATGCTTCAGGAACTGTCAAAGCTTGCAGCTGACAGTGAATGCAAGGAGGCATCGTTTTAATGTATTTCTATAGTACCAGCACCCAATCCTTCTCACCCTAATGATTTTATCAGAAAGCAAGATAGAGAAAAATGAAGTGCCTGAAGATACAAGGAAAAAAGTTCATGTCTGATGTAATGGTGTTGAAATTGGCGACTTAACATTGTACGCAAATTT
>JBCJKH010073792.1:11099-23898 GCA_039877255.1 Loriculus beryllinus | reverse complement strand
ACCTCTTTGCAATGACCCCCCACCACTGGCACAAGTAAGTTGAAAGGCTGAAACAGCCTGAGGAAGGTGCTGAGTGTGTCATTCTGACAGTGCAAGTAGGACTGTGTTTGGATGTGGAAAAAGGCCCCGCCTGGTTAGAAAAAAAGGCACTGAAATGTCTTTCAATCAAAGGATCTATCTCTCCTAACTACCAAATACCATTTGACTTTCTTTTCTCATTTGAGAAGCCCGCTTGGTTGTTCCATGCATGTCTGCTTTCCCTTCCAATTGAGCCAGGGGGTTAATAGCCATTTACCTAGCACCTTGGTTTCATTTAAGCTCTCCATGAAAGAACAGAAAGAATGGCGGAAGAAAGGAAAATGAATGGAAAGAAACACAGAATTCTGCTTTGACTACCCCCCATACAGACTATCCTCTACATTAAATTGACAGAAAGTACAAAAGAATTTCTGGAAAGACACAGAGTTTCTTGAGGTTTTCAGCTTCCCAGTGAGCAGTATTTGTTGTATTCACTTCTTCTATTTGCCAAGAGACAAGACTGTGAGCAACTTGGCATGTACGTAGGCTTCTTCCAAATGCCACTATGGTGCTCAGGCAAACAACCTAGGGCAGCTTATAACAGAAGTACTCTTGTCAGATCTGAACAGGCATTGTTTGGACAACTGAGAACACAACTACAGAATAATAAGTCTCTAACTCACTTTTTTCAGGTACTGCAGAAAAAGAAAAGTGAAAGAAGTTTTTCCTGAAGACAACAGCTCTAGGTCTTGTGGAGTCCAACCACAGCATTTAACTTCTGGAAACCAGAGAGAAACTCAGACTGATCACAATGGTATCTGGAACATTTAACACCCCGAATATTCACAAGAGTGAGGTAATGTTATAGGAATTATTCCATTAATAAATTCAGATCATTTAAATTTGATAACCTTCAGCTGATGGAACAGCGCGCTGTGCCGGTCACCTAGGAACTTGTCCTGACCATTAATCTTCACTATTTTAATGTTGGAAGACAGTGCTGGGAAGAGCTATGGAGTAAGATTCCACTAATTTCCAGATAGGATATGTCAGAATGCAGTTTTGAGCAACCTCTTCTCTTCATTTATAGTAGGCAAGACCAGGATTTAACCCTATCTTTCTTGACCTATTAGGTCAAATGGGGAGAAACATCCCTCAAAGTCAATAGCAGCTGCAGTTCATGTACCCCTAAGGCCTGGCTTTTATCACACCATTTGTGTGTACCAGAAGAATATGAAACCAAGATAGTGAATGAGCATGAGCACAAGTAGGCCTAATGGTCCAAAGACATTGAAAAGAAGCACTCTAAGAGCTGAAACCTCTGCACAGGGACTGAAGGTGTCAAGCTGGACTAACCTTGTCCTTGCCAACTATTAGATCACACCGGTGTCAGTTCCTCATGATCTCCCCTCTCCCTACCAAAACTGGCTGCTGTTCCCATGATCACTTGAAAATGCAAGGACAGAAGGCTTTAATGAGCCGGAGCAAGAGAAGCTGGCAACTTATGACAGACCTATGACTTCTCACATCATCTGTAAGAGCCTCCTCTGGGAAATGCAATTTTTATATTAACTTTATCCCTCAATGCATTGACTCCATCGATCGATGGCAACTTCCCAATGTTCTGCTTAGTTTTCTGCCAAGTCAGGATCAAGCTGGGAGACAAATAAGTAAAGGCTATTAGTAAGAGAAAAATGCTGCAGAGAAAACCAAACTCAGCAAAGCTACACCATAGATACTATGGCAAAATTCAAAGTAGCATCAGACTTTCTTCTTCAGATGGGCAATAACGCTCATGTTCCCATGAATGAGAAGTAAACTCTTTGCTCTGAATGCTCCTGTCTGATTAGGAGCTGAAAAACCGATATGTGCTCTGCCTGTCCTACCAAACCTTCTTGCATTCCTTACGTTTCTGTCCAACTGCATCTTCTAGTTATTGCTTGCTTCTTGCATTCGCCATCCCAGTTCCAAAGAATTGCCATTTCTGGGAATATCCTTCTGTGCATCACCATTAAGTTCTTATTTTAGTTGGATGACTTTTTACTTATGTATTTGCTTTTCCCCCTCATTTTCTAGCCTGAAAAGTTCAGCTTGTCCTATAGGCGAGTGTTCCTCAGTTCTGACCTGGGATAACACTGAACTTTTGAAAACAATTTCAAGAAATGACTTCATTTTCCCTTAATCCAAAAATTTACCAACACAATTCCAAGCTTCTTGCAGCCAACAAGCTGGTTTGCAAAAGGATCCCAGCACCTCCTCTGACAAAGGCAGCTCGGCTAAACTTTGCTAACTTCCTTCTACAATTATATGCCAAAAGGCTTTCTTGGGAAGTCTCTAGCAAAACTGGAGGCATTCTTAAAATATGGCTTAAAAAATATCCTAATATTTTATGAACAAGGAATTAGGAGCACAGAGACAAAGCTACTGCAGCTGCAATGAAGACCCATGCCAAAATGGAGCAGAAAAAGGCAGCAACTGGGAAGTAGAGAGGGAAGATCTAGCACAGAGTCCTACTGTGCAAGTTTTGGTTCTAAAAGATGCTGCAGAAAGGCCCTAAACTTGGTCAGTTTGGTGAAGTCTCTATCTTGAACACTAGATACAGCCAAAGCTGGATATGTGCGCAGCTCAGCTATCCTGAAACTCCCCATCTCTTGCAGCTGACTTGTAACTTTGCCATTGATTCTTAATTACAGCTGCTGACTGCTTCCACCTTCAGCTGAAACCTGCCCTCCTGCCCAGACTCTGGGTCTGGCTGTCTGTAGCATCAACATGCATAAATAAAATGACAGTGTGTCAGAGATTTTATTTACTCTCCCTTCACTACTGCAGGCTCCTCAGGCTTCCTTACAAAGCTCCTTTGGTTTCCATTTCTCCTTTTGAGAGACTGCTCCAGAATCTCACTCCTCTAGTGTTTGAAAATCTAATTTTCAGGCTAACTGTATTAATAGCAAATTTGTACCAATTTGTCCTTGCACCAGCATTGTTCTTTATTATAAAGACCTTTTCTTCCCCTCTAAGTATTTACTTTGCAACAAAGTTTTTACAGGGGAACATCACATTCCTCCCTTTGTTTTGCTAGGCAAAACAAGCTCATCTCTTTCAGTTTTCTCTCATCCGCTAAGCTTTGTGTCGCTTTCTCATCCTCACAGCCCTGCTCTGCACCTGCTCCTGCACAAGCTGTACACAGTGTTCTTGGCACACTCTTGCATCTTGGTTTTAAACTTCCCCGTTTGTAGCAGGGCCGTCCCCTTGAAGCTACCCTGCAACCTCCTGAGCCCTGACACTGCTCCACCGTACGTCAAAGTTCCTCTGCTGCCTCCAGCAGCCTCCTCAGTGCTGACTTGGATCATCCCCTCCTCTTGCTCCTGCCTGCCAGCACCTCATGCACATGATTCCCACCCTAGCTGAGGACACACATGGTGTGAAGCTAGTGCCAGCACTCAGCCCTTAGCTCTCTGTGATTCCCCAGGGCTTTCCCCCCACACATTGCAAGTACTGCTCCTCCACTTTAACATAGCTCCCACAGAAGACTCTCCTAATCCTGGGCCTCCTGGGTCCTCCTCCTTTGCTCTAGGCAGCTCTGAACACCACTGACTCACTGGTTTTCAAACCCGGATTTATATGGCTCACACAGTGCTGACAGATGGACAGGGCCTCCCTTAGACCCTCTAATCTCTGTCCTACTTATAAGTACACAGCCCTTAACTAGACTCTGCAAGCTCTGAAATGCAGCAAATCCACCCCCTAAGAATGGCCAAATGCATCCACCAAATCTTCCCTGCTGCCATGAACAACGGGAACATCTTTTTCCTAACATAGGCCAGTTCTCCTCAGGCTTCCCTGCTAATGAAACACTAGTTCCCTGCTCATGGGCAGAATTCCTGCTGTCCTCACTACACTGAGGCTTCCCTGTAGCTTCTGGTGTTGCGGAGGCAGCTGGTGATGTCTCCCAGATGACAGCCTTCTGCTTAGCCTTTCAAAGATCTACTGTCAGCATAAACCCAGACAGGGCAATAAGGGTATACAAACCACCACGCAAGAACAAGCAACGGCATTTTCATACTTGCATAAAGAATCAATTTGGACATAGCTAAACCCAGGTCTTACCTTAGGGAATAAAGAATTCTTCCATTTTCCAACCCTCAATCTAATTCTGTGAACTGGGGCAAGCAGGGACATCCATTGTCTCGTGAAAATGAAATTCAGAGGAGCACACCCATGGGAACTTGTCCAGGGCTGTTTCAGTGCACAGCTCCCCAGACTGCCCTCGCACCCTGCCCTCACTCATGCACTGCTCCCAGGACCTTGCAGTAATACTGGCATTAAGGTCACACAGCATAAAATAGTTCATGAAATCTGCTTGTTCTACAGTAACTCAGAAACTGTCACTCATCTTCTTATGTTTGTATTTGCAAGAAAGCTGTCAGCATCTCTATTTCTGACTTCAGGAGAGCTTAGCCCTCCCTGTTAAATAAGTTTTTTTCACTGATACTATTACAAAGAAGAAAGTCTCTAAATCAGTGCAGTGGGATGAACATGGCAGCTACGTCTTCTAAGGGCAGGCTAGATTTGGCAGCACACTGCTGCCTCATGCTTCTCTGCTGGGATACTTCACATCTTACAACTACTGATACCTGGGTTGTCTCCAACGCCCATGAAAATACCCTACTTACAAATCCTATTGCCACTGCAGTCCTTTGCCATGCCACAGCCCTGATCTGCTCCTCCATTGTGAATACTATTCCCAAATTAAACATGTTTGCTCAAAACAAACAAGCAAGCTGCTCCTATGGTATCAGCTTGTTTTCTTTAACTATAGGATAGAATAGTTGCATGGATTTACTGTAAGACTGATAAACTCTTCATCTGTCCTGTGAGCCACACTGCAATTTGTTTCCCCAATCCATGGCTTCTCACCAGTGTCTGCAGTGATAAATGCTGAAAGCCAACTGCAGGAACACTTTCCTTCACAAAAGCAGCAAAGGCTCACCCACCAGTCATCAAATCTCACGATTTGATCAAATCATGTCACACACAGCATGACAGGAAAGGAAACTTTGGGTCTATTAATTTTGTGGCCTCCCAGCCACGCAAGCTATCTTCCCTGCTCAGGCCATCCTGGAGTTTCTTTGGAACTTATTTGTGTTGTTTGTTTGGGCAGCACCTTGGAAAGGAGAAACAGGCATGACATTTGTCATTTCCTCTGCATGGAGGGAAGCCTCCATGGAAGGGGTCCAACAGTGAGAGCACACTGCCCTTTCCCCGTGTGAGGGGCAGGAAAGACAGCAGCTGTTTGACTAGCATGCTCCTGCCTCAGGATAAGGAGAATTATTTCACACCTGATGTGATGTGTTACAAGCAGCACAAAAGCAGCATGGGAGCCAGAGAAGGACAGCTTGTGGAAGGAAGGAAGTTTTAGGTCTTTCACTGTGAAGACTTGGGTTTAAGTCACAGCGAGAAATGTCTCGGATTTCTCTCTATTCGCAGTGGAGCATAACAAAGAGTGCCTTTGCTAGTCAGAAAGACAGCTGGTAGAAAAGCACCACCAAAACATCCTCTAGGGAAAAAACCCACCTTCCTTTAAGAACAGTTTGGGTGAATTTTAAATCTGTTTTGAAAACCTATTGATTTTGATAAAAGTTCCTATTAAAGCTCCTTGGAGCAGCTTTGTTTCTGGCAGTTCAGAAGCTCTACTTCGAAGCTGCCAAACTGTACATACTTTATCTTGGAGGTTTTTACCTCACACGTAGTGTTATTACCTTGCTCGAACATGACAGAAACAGTGAAATATTTTATTACTTTTTAGATCATTAAGATGAATCACTGCTTACTACAGAATGAAATGTTACCTGCTTGTCTAGATGAAGGCATCCCTGGGTGTTGTAATGGCAGTGTCAGACTTTCATTACATTGTAAACAAGGAACTTCTTGATCTAGAGAGTAAGAGGATATGTTTCAGCCATACTAAGCAGCAGCTGTTCTAACTGGTTAAAAAAAGGGAGGTGACTAACTCTTGGGTTTTCTTATACCTATATATAATATAGGTCACATACTGTGACCTACTACCAGTCTGTCCTTAGCAAAGGAGCAGTAAGCATAAGCAGTGCAGCACTTTACAGTGGATACAACTCCGACAGAAATCCCAAAGCAATATATTTCTAAAAGCCCCAGCTTGGAAATGTGAAAGATAAATTATTTAATTCTGATTCAATGGGGTGGGGGGAGTGGGGGTAGATGCAGGACACCAAACAGAGCTTCCCAGGAAATGGCAATTCTGAGTTAGGCTGATGTGCATTAATTCTGAGAAGCCTGAGCAGGATTTTTTGCCAGGACAAAGTCCAAGAGGCTCAGGACGGAGGGAATTTTGCAGAGATCCAGAACACAAACAGAGAGGTTATGAGAGATCAGGCACAGCTGGGTGTGAGAATGAGCAAAGCTTCAGTGAAGGACTAAGGCACTGCCAGAATAGAAGAGCAAGGGAAAAAGGAGTTGCCTTCACTCTTCTGCCCACTGCCTGCAGCAGTGCAGCAGGTCAGACCTCAAGAGGGAGAAGTGTAATGGTTCTGTGTGGAACATATACACATATACCACTATCCATCCATACATGGCTGATGGATGCTCTAAGGGCAAGTGCCTGCACTTTCTCGAGGGGTGCTCAGGAAAATTAACGCCATCCACCATGGATGGTGCCTCCCTTCCTGCTTTTCCAGAGCTGCATCAGCAGAGGAGGGTGCCAGCAAGCACCACCCACCACAGAGATGGGGTTTCCAGCAGTTCTGTGATCAGGACCCCCACAACAGGCCACAGGGCATTCATCCAGGTGCACTCACCTTTAACTTTTGTGCACATGACTCATGACCATTCCTGCTCATGACCTGCCCTGGCCTCAATCCTGGCCCTACTTAGTAACAAAATGGCTTAATTACTACATTAAATACTTAATTTAATACTTGACTAATTTCATAAATTATTCAGCTCCCACAAGCTGCAAAGACTACCTCTCCACAGACAAAAATTTCACTCTCAAAGCGTTTATGCTCCTTTTATTTCCCACACAGGCAGTGACGGATGGAAGAGCCAAAATAAATGAGTAACCAACTACCTCTATATTCTTGGCTTTATTGGCAGTCAGTAGGGCACACAATGAAGCCATGAAGCAGAACAGATGACATATTTGCTGGGCTTATGAACCTTACCGTGGAGTTTCTTGCACAATTCAGGATCTGCATCACATGTGTGTTGTGATGCTGAACAAAGGCCTACTGTCTGCTGACACGAATGAAACAAAAAACTCACTGACCTGGAAGTTAAAGTACAAAATCTACTTTCAGCCTGAGTGCCCGTTGCCCATACACATTAAATGAAGAAGCCTTGTTTGAGTGAAGTATGAGCTTATTCTGCTCTTCTCAAGCAAAGAGAGCACATGCCAGTGCCATGACTCCCACACCAACAAACTCCAGCAGCAGCAAAATCACGTGAAGGAGAATGCATGGCTGAACTACCTTTTACATCAGGATGTTTCAGTCACAAGGTTACTCTCAGTTATCTAGCATGGACAAATTTATCAATGCAAGCCAACAACGTTGGCAGGGGGACAGTTACACAACAAGATACTGGCAGGGGAATAGAGTACTGAAAGCTTAGAGATGGAGCAACCTGCGACAAAAGCTTCTAAGCACTATAGCAATACAAACACACCATGAGCTGCAAAGGCTCAGCGAAGGGCTCCAGAGAGGCAGCAAGCTCAAAGTCAAAAGCTACAGCAAGAAGGTAACTCCCAAGTAAGTGGCAGAGCAATATAGAAAAGGATAAAAGATTAACAGCCTTAACAGTCCCTGGAAAGATTTAAATCAATGACTGGATGCTTGTTTCACAGAACACAAATACCACATATCACCAGGTGAGCCAATATCAACCCAACTGGTGTGAGCGGGCTGACTCAGCTGAGGACAACAGAGCTGTAGCAGTTTATTCTGGATTTACAGCTGGGACATAAAACCACCAAACAAATCAAAGTAATTAATCATAAACCAAATGACAGGCCAGGAATTTTATAATAATTCAAGCCTTTCCCAACAACCCAAGGAATTGTGTTCACATTCTTGGCAGTCTTGGATGAGTATTTCAAATAAACAGTGAGGATTTTGATGGCAGAAGCCACTCTTCTACCAGCACTGCTGGGTACTGCAGCTCTTGCAGCAGCTTACGCTGCCAGGTAAAGACTCCACTACACAGGCACTGTGCTGTCGCACTGATGGGCATGCCCCACTGTGCACATGCTATAGAGTATATACAAAACACAGGAGATGAGCTAACCATCAAGAAAGGAAGCAGCAGCCGGTGGGGAACTAAAACTGTAAGCAGCACGTAGCATAACATGGAAATCAAAATCTTCCATGTAAGACTCGCTGAAGACATACCACTAGAAGCAGAGTTCTGCCTCCCATATACTCCTATCTAACTGTGCAATTGGTGTTGATAGAAACTCAGGCAGTGTCACCTTTGTGACACACTGAGCAGTGCTCTGCTCCTGATCAACAAGAGTCCTGTGACCTGTCTGCTGTTGCTTGCCCATTGCCCCTGGTCCACCAGAAAGCCATCCACACTGTAGAAAGGCCTCCACTAACTCTCTAAAGTACAGACACTAAGCAGAGATGCTCAGAGTCTGCCTCCTATATGTAAGTCCTCAGCTCCACATCTCCACTTATCACTTCAGAGAGGCAAGAATGGTAACCCATCTCTGTCCTCCAGCATACCAGGGATTGTCCAAAACCATGGACTAATATAGCTGGACTTCGGGCCTTGCATTAATAGCATGAGGTACAGCCACAGTCCTGTGACACAAGCTGTGAGGTCCCTGCACTGAAGCTGTTTGACTGGCACAGGGCTAGAGGTTAAAGCCCCACTTTGCAGCTGTGTCAACACTGAAGGCCTCTGCTGACCCGAGCTCTTCCACTGGGGGCTGCACCTCGCCGTGCTCTCCACACAGCGCGAAGTGGTGGCAGGACTGTTCTCCAGCGCAGACAGCTAAGCTGGGACACAGCACCATCTGCAGGGCTCTGCCGAGGCCCAAGCTCCCACCAGCGCCCCAAGGAAGGCCAGCATTATCCTAGGAGATACTTCACACCTAGTGCCTCTCCAAAACAGAGACTAGAGACGCAACCACTCTCTTCAGGCTCCTAGAGCAAAACAAAGCCCTCCTGTGATAGCATCACTACAGGAAACAATTCAGTGTTTTGATACAGCTCCAAAGACCCCATAAATTCCCAGAAAATTAAAAGCATGTCAGATTCTAGATTATGTAAAGTGATGACTGAAGCACCAGCCTTGCGTGGCTCCAGGAAGCAGCTACAGTCTATGCCTCTGCAGAGAGCTCACGTGCACAGCGCTGGCATCAGCCAAGCCTGCCGCACACAGGCACAAGGACAGCACAGGCATGGCCCAGTGCTTCAGCAACGGTCTGGCAGTGCCTGTGGTTCCTTAAAACCATCAGCCCCTAAAAGCTCTGCAGTGCTTCTGTACCAAAATTAGCCTGGGCCAATCTGCGTAAAGCACTGCAGAACACATTGTACTGCACCAGCGCATTCCCTCGGATGTGAGAATGACAAATCCAGCCTCTGGGGAGGAAGGATAATTTTTCTCCTGTCTTGTCTTTATGAGAAGGTCAGCAGCACCATGTGATTTTCCAAGACATATAACCACTGCATAACGCAAACCCACAGAAATGCAAGCATTTTTATTACTGCTTCAGCTATAAATATAGGAATTTAACACTTGTCCTACTGGATTAGACCAACAGTCTGTCTCACAGGGAAAGTGGGCTGCTCAGAGCTTGGACAAGTGACTGATGCTTCCCAGAAAAGCACACTGCTTTCTGCAGCCCAGCCACCAAGAGGGACATTTAACTCCAGCCTCCTGTAGGGAATCAGCCTACCCCTTGAAGAATGCAACATGATGCTGTTTCGCACTCTCACAAGCCAGTAAACCACCCAGCAGAAGCTGTGCATGTTGCTGTTTCATACATAAACATTGCTAACACCCACAGGAAATCTGTGAACTCAGTTTTTGCAATTTTTAAACCAAGTCTGACAAACTGGCCTTAAAAAAACACCCTAAGCTACTACTTAAAAAATAAACCCCTAAAAATCCCCAAACAAAACCACCTTTTTGACTACAATTTCTACTCTCAGCTCTAACAGGCAAACGTGCCAGAAATCAGCTGGGCTGGAACTTTATGTCTAAACCTAGAACCACATGCATTTTAACTGAACTTGTTTTAGTTCTCTCCTCTCCTAGATTTCCTCCACTGTCTTTAAGCAGGGCAGGTACTGCAGTTCAGAGAGGCTTGTAACTTCAGGAGTGTGTGGCATGTGGGTAACTACTGGGGTTGGGGTGCACAGAGTGGTGGAGACAATAAACACAGTGTGAGTGCTAGGATGGGTGAAAGGCCACTCTGTGAACAGAGCTGTAAAAGCCCCAAGGGTGGGCAAAGGATCCAGTCAGAGACCTGAGCACTGGTACATCAGGCAGAGATTGGGTTTCTGTGGAAAAGCAGGGCCAATGTTCAAGAGTTAAATAGCAAATGAAAAAGTGAGGAATGTGAGTGTGGGGAAGGGACCAGATCTATCTGTGCTCATGTAATGTCTTCGAATCTGCTGCAGCCTCCCAGACAGATGCAGTTTGCTGATACATCTCCTACCCACTATTTTGGCTACGTACTCCAGTTCAGCCTGGACAGAGCACCTGATAGCACCTCCCTGGTACACACAGACAGCAGAGGGCACTGCCTGGACACTTCCACCCCTACCCAGTGCTCACCTCCACTGGCCCAGCATCTTGCTTCCATCCAGAGTGGTGAACCAGATCATTCCATTTACTTTCCTTCCTTCCCTGGCTAGCTATGATCAGTAAGGGAACTTGTAACACTGGAAACAGCAGCAACAACAAGCAGCAGCTTGAATTTAATCCTGCCATTATTTATAATGTCATGATGCAGACTGTCCATTTCAGGGACTTCTCTCACTGTTGTTTCAGGCAGCCCTACTCTTGAGTCATCCTTCCCAAAGAAACAGACCTCAGCTTATTACCACTGCTGTCAAGAAACTGGGTCCTACTCCAAATTTGGCTTGCTGTCAAATTCTGTACAAGCCATTGCACCTCCTGTTTTTCAACTTCTCCATCTGCAAAACTGGAGTAGTGATTCTGGACTTCCTTGTAAAGTCTGGCACTTAAAGGCCTTGCATGGAAATCAGGCATCTCTATTATTATCAGAAGCAATGTGCAGGTGCCAGATGTTTACTGAGGTCTGCCAGCACATCTGAAAATGTAACTGCAATGCAATTCTTGTAACGACACTGATCTGAAGCACTATCTTTATTACAGTGTTTATATGGTTTCTGGCAGCATCCATCAAGTGTCAGGTGCTGTAGATTCACGTGGTGTAACACGTGCACTGATCCTTCAATGGCATGTCACTCAGCAGGACTGCGAAACAAAAGCTGCTTTGCTGTTGCAGATCTGCTCCAGAGCATAAGGATCTTGGAATAGAATTGAATTTGAAATGTACAGGTTACTCCTGCCCTGTTATAGCTGCAAATCCATGTACCAATACACGGCAGAGTTTGGACCTATCATCCAATCTGGTCACCTTCTACATAAATTTATTTCCAGGCAAAAAAACACAGTAAAAAAGTGAAGTCTTTTTAGGTGAAACGGGTGATCTGATGTATTGAGAAGTTGTGTTTTTAATGAAGTATCTGGAGCTCTGAACTCTTCCATTAGATAGTGAGATTAATGAGTCACTTTAGAGAGCAAACTGAAAAGTTTCACGTAGTTGCCTGAGGAAGGTGAAACCCTTCTACATGCTCTGTTGAACTTCTGGCATCTCTGGATGAATTCTGTTATCAGGTCTGCCACTGCATGGCGAAGCCAATGTGTTATTATAGAATACAAAGTTGAAAGGGAACTCAAGGATCATCTGCTCCAACCTTTCTTGGTGAAGCATGGCCCAGACGAGATGTCTCAGCCCCCTCTCCAGCTGAATTGTAAAACTGTCCAGTGTTGCATGAAGTGGAGTTTTGTTTTGTCATGCAAAGTTTCCAACAAACTCTTCAGTAAAAAGCACGCTGCAGGAAGAGTTATTTCTGGTACGGTTGTCACCTGCTTTGTTTTCGGATGTGCAGAAACCTAGGCCTGTGGGAAAAAGAATACCAGAGCTGTCTTAGTTGGGAGAACATGCCTCTACCTCAATCCTGTAAAAGCATCAAAGATAATAGCACCAGAGCTAACCACCCTATCAGAAATGCTTACCTGCATTAGAACTTCTGACTCAGAAACACCTGCCAGGTTACCTCAGGATATGAGAAAGTCAAGAACTTGAAGGGACCCCCTGTTTTGTTCAAGACTGGCTTCAGCTATGGGCTTTCTCTGGGTGACCTCATTCAATACATCAGGGTGTGGGGACATAATGTACAAAGGGGACAGTTCTATACCTGAAGCAAAAATGTGAAGGTAAAACAGACTTACTTGCCACAGAAGTCCTTGTGAACAGCATGGAGGACAAGTAACAAATTGGGGTGTGCCTGTAGCCAGTCCTTCACCATATTTGGGTGTCTGGGATCAACTTCCAGAAATACACTCCTAAAAGGACAAATATGGGAGTAGAAAATGGGGAGATGCAGACACTTGGGTTGCTAAACTGATAAAAACTAAGGTCTGTCTTTATGGATGACTCCTACCAGTGCAAGAAGGGAGAGGGTCAGCAAACACACTGCAATCCACT
>JBCJKH010073792.1:0-11089 GCA_039877255.1 Loriculus beryllinus | reverse complement strand
ATCCTAAATTGGATCATAGCTGTCCATGTTAGATGCAGACTGGGAGGAATTCTCTTGGTGCTCCTCTGTGTGAGCAGTTAAACCCTTGTACGGAGATGTAAGGACCCCTAAGCAGAGATACACCAGCTCTGTCTTTCTGAAGCCCCCAAGTATTTAAGACCAAAACGAGGTTTTAAGATACAAATGCATCAGCACTGAGCACTAGACTGGCAGCATGAAGTTTCACTTTGTTATAAGCAGGGTGACATTATGCCCCAGTAGCAAGTCATAAAGTGTAAGCTAGTACACGCATTTTCCCACAGTAAATGTCTCCATAAATCAGTTACAAAAATACCACCAGCATTCAGTCGTACACAAAGAACTGTACAAAGGAGAGTGCAGCAAGGATAAGGGAACTAATCAGACAAGCTCAGTTAGTGCACCAGGGCTAGCCCTGGACACTGCAGAGCTATTTCCATCTCTGCTCCAGCTGGACTTTATGACACTAGCCCATTTCTGAATCTCCACTCCCACGATGAAGCAGAACCACCCTAGCTTACAGGCACGTGGAGACGATGGAACTGGTTACAGCCTGCGACAGCACAGCAAGATACAAGCTTAACAGGCAAAGAACAGAGGCCAGGCCCCAACCATACTCTCTCCTGAGAATTCCTAAGAAGTCCCACACCGAATACTCCCTATAAATTTAACAAACTAACTACAAGCTGGGTGTGGATCTCATTCCTGACCTTAAAAAACTTCCACTCTTCAATAGGGGCTCCATCTCATAAAACAAGTGAAAATGGGAAGCGGAAAAAAACCCACCCCATGAGACCAATCTCAGTCTACTGGGAAGTTCTGAGGAGCATCTTCTGTTCTGATGGGCATGCACAGCAGGAATTAATTCTTTTGCATGCATTATGCCTCTTAATATTTCTGTTCCTCTTCTCAAAACACCAGATTTTCAATGACCTCTCTTATGCTGGTAAAATGTCAGGAATCTTTCAGCAGGATACGTGAATGCCCTGGCACAACAGACTTTTCAGTATCAGCATGTTGATCTTTAAGCACAAAATAGATCCCACACGAAAGAGAACAACAGGAACAATCGGTCTGGGGTATTAGCCCTGGGGAAACTTAACATTTAAGAAACTATCTCTGGCTGATCTTTCTTTTGGATATCCAGCATTGTATCCTGACACAATAAACAAGCTTCCCCTAATTAAAGGGTGGGAGGGAAGTAGAGATCTACATCCATTCTCACAGAGTTCTATACTACTTCTATTTCAGTCAGTTATTCAGCTTGGAAAGCTTACGTTGTTTTGCACTCCCTCTTTCTCTGCTGCTCTCTTTCATGTTCTTTTTGTTGCTGATTTGACCTTTAAAGATTCCCACTTCACTAATGACTATGAAACACCACCACTGGTCAAGGAAGGCTCCCTTTATTAACCAAATTCAAGCTAATTTTGCTTACATACATGACATTTTAAAAATTGGTATTCTTAAATGGGGCAAGGAGGGACATTTCTGCAACTCCTTTCCCCGTTCCCTCCTGTATGAAAAAAACACGGAAGTTGCAGAAGTGAATGGACAAAAGACATGAAATTCAAACAGAGAACAGTGCTTACCCAGAGTCCTTCAGAAGAGAAGGAGCCAAAGCCAAAATTGTTTTGATGACTTTCATTCCATCATCTCCCCCATCCAGTGCATCAAGGTCCTCATAGCTGGGTGTGGGAATAAGAAGACATTAAGAGCAATTCATGTGGCATGAGGCACACCCCTAAGGATGTGCTGCCCAAACACAGGTGCACCAAACACACCTGAACTCCAGTACTCCTACAGCAGGTGACAGCACTCATAGCTTTGATGTAAATACAGAGATTAAGAAGGCAGCTGTCACTAGGCTGAGAAACTCCATGTTGAGCACAAGCAGAAAACATCCCCTTAACTCATCCTGAAAATTACAAGCCACCTGCAGGCAGGGTCACACAGTTCCAGTCTATGGATCTGTTACCTCTGGGCAAGCTGGACAAGGAAAGAGCGGGTTGTACAGAAAAGGGATCACTTGCTTTATTTCAGCCATGCCAACAACCAGGCTGGGCTGCCCTCTAACCTAGCAGAACAAATTAGGATGCAGAAAGCTCAGCTTTCAGAATCTGCTCCAGTGCACATCCTGTAGAAAGGCGGGTGCAGGCCTTTGTCCTGACATGCATGGTGATCAATTCTGAGGAAGAACCAGCACACACAAAGCTGTTCCACACCCCAAAAGAGCTTATTCATGTTTGTGTGGGTTTGTCTGCTTCATCATTGGGATGAGAATGGGTCACAGCATTTCCATCCGAGCTTTTTTCCACCACAAAATGCTGCTCAGACTGCTTGTACTTTCTTTCATAAACTCACAGCAATTATTAGAAAAAGCAGGAAAAATGTCCTGAATCTGTTTGGGATCAGGAGCCTGCTAATTTCCAAGTGTGTGCTTTTTCCATTTTTCTATGTATTTAAAATGCTCTCGTATTGTTACAGACCTGTAAGCAATCTCAAAGTAACACTGCATTATTATGTGCTATAGAAAAACACCTACACTGTGTACGTGTATACTACATTTGCATGTTTCATGTGCAATTGTGTGTAGTGTGAGAAAGCAGACAGAAAACCTTGCTTCATGGAACAAAGAACCTCTTTGTCTGATTACCGGAGGATTTCTGCATCCAAGGAAGCCATGTCTTCATGGAAAACATACGGGGGGTTACTGACTATGAAGTCTACAGGGCCCCAGAGCAGCAGCTGCTTGGCAGAACCTAGAGAAGAAAATAATCACAACCAGCTCTCAATCACAGCAATCTCCCCTGTAAGCTCGGTGCCAAAATCCTGCCAGGTAAGTGTCTCCAGACACATGCCCATGTGTGTTTGTCTCCGCTTTTCTCTAACACAGTGTTATCCTATTTCTTCTGGGGACAGCCTGGCCTGCTCATCGTCCCACCTTGAATGCAAGAGTGATACAAAGCTAAGCCCAGGCAAGGTTACCCCGTTTTCATATCACAGCCCTGCTTAGCAGAACACATTACAAACCACAGGACCTTGATGCTGTGAAGCTTTGTGCCCATCTGGTTATTAAGCAACAGCTGGGACTTGAGAGAGCCCACAGAGAGCTAAGAGGCAGCTTAGAGTGGTTGTCAAGATGCTTTCCACTCACCAGAGCTGCGTAAGGACCTCTAACAAACAAAAGAGCCAGGCCGTCTCAGCACTATCAACCCACCCAATGGCTTGCTCTTCCTTGGGCAGACAAGGCTCAGATCACTGTGCTCATGCTACTCTCTGGACTGACACACACCAGCCCTGAATCATGTATTATGTGAGTGTGGACCTGTCCTCAGGCAAGCCTCTTAGCTGGGCATTTAATCTAAGCTAAATATCTGGGCTCCTCTAACATCATCAGAGAGACAAGCACATACATGTTTATCTAAAGCATCCATGTCAGCATGGAATGAATTACACTCTGTTTATATTTGCCTCTCCCCAGTAACAGTAGAGAGCACCCAAACACAACCTTTGGACACCTAAAACCAGGAACCTTCTGATGCAGGCAGAGACTTCTCTCAGCTGAACATTTGGCCTGGAAATCTCTGAAGGGAAAAAGCTTCACTGTCTCACTTCTTACTAATTATTTCTCCATTAACTCCAACACCCTTCTGACGCCTGCATTCCAAAGGGGTCCCATGGCTGTCTCTCATGCCTCCTCCCCCATCAAAGTAAAAAGGGAAAAAGAGAAAGGGGATTATAACAGTGAAAAGAGTTACTGTATGAAACATCTTGGTGGAGGACTTGGATCCTCTCCTGGAGCTGCAGCCTGTAAAATTCCAGATGCAAGAACAAAAGGGGAAATGATTAGGAGGAATGTTTGTGTGGGTTCATGAACAGCACATTCTAGGAACAGTTCATTAAATGTCAATCTCTTATCTGATCCACATATATCCTACCCCACCGACTGCAGCTGGATTCCTCTCAAACCACAAGGGAAGCTCAGGATTTGCTCTTTGCCCAAGGAGCAAAATTAAAAGCAAACAGCATGCTGCGCTATGTTACTGACAGTCCAGAATAACCAGAGTTAAGAACCACTTGAGGGAGCAGAGACACTAGGAAGGACAAGGTCGACCTATAATTATAGATCTGCCCTGACGTCAGCCACAAGATGTTTGCTACAGCAGCTCTGAACATCCAGCCACAGCACAGGCCCCAGCAGCACCATTCTCACTAAACCCAAGGTGATGGTGCAAGGAGGATGTCGAGGGATACCACACTAGCACATCAGAGTATAAGTGCTATTTGAGTGTGCAATTTTATATGTAGAGAAGCAATGCCAGAAACAAGCACAGCAATAATGATGAAAGGAGCCAGAGAAAGAAAGGTTTGGACTATACTTGTCCTTAACCTCCTAAGTGATGTACATTCCTACTACCTGCTGCCTTGAGTTCCCAAGTTCACAGAAAAGGATAAGACTAGTTACCACTAAATGCTTTGAAAACCCCTGGAAGACAGACAGCCTGTAAGTACTATTACTTTATTTAAGCTGCTGCCTTTGCAAGGCACATTCCCAAGTCAAAGAATAAAACACTCAAGTAAACAAGCTTTTTTCTTAATTCTTACACTTTAGGAGTTCAACCAACTAAACATTCTCTGGTTTCCAGTAGTGATAAACATGAACCATGTGTCCTGATACTGAGGACTCCTGGTCTTTTTCAAACAACAATTTACAAAATATGGGTAATATGTGGGTTTGTACCTATGTGCGTTCTCCCTGGTGAGATCCACAGCAGCCTCCTCCTTATCCATGGCTATCACTCGGCTCTGGCACAGGAAAAAAGCAAACCACCATCAACAAGGTTCCTGAACAGACATGTTCTGCCAAAAAAGACATGCAGGATAAAAACTGACAACTGGCTGCTCATTCCTGGCTCCTAAAAGGAACAGCTCATGAAGAACACATCTCAGTGCACTGAAGGGATCTAGAGTTGCCTCTAGTAAGGTGACAGAAGGCACTCTGCAACACTGCCAGCACCCTACCAAAACAGACAGGCTCCTGACCAAACCAAAGCTGACAACAATGGAGTCACACAGGCTCACCTAATGTTCACAGCTCCTAGCAATAGCTAGTCTGGATAGACACAGTTTAAAGGAAGATCTCTAATGCAGACAGAATCCCTTCCAGCTTTAATATAATCACTTGGACAGAGGTTCTGGTATTTTCCATCTGTTACACAGACACCTTTTGTCTAGATATTCCACTGAAATTCTTACACCACATTCACTGCATGTATTGACTGCACATACCTGACTGTGTGTCAAGTATTGGAGAGTCCTCTAGTGTAATTTAGATGTAGCACTACACGGTTAGAGATTGGTTTGACCTTCCATTCCACCTTGGGCTAAGTGCAGGCAAAGGTCTGATGTGGTTTTGCTTTGCTTAATGCTTTTTAAACACAGATGTTGGTAAGTGTTTACATGTAGAAAGCATGCTTAAAGAAACTACTTGTCATCTGGAGACGATGGTGTGACTGGCCATGATTCTTGGAGGGATTAATTTCACAGTTTGAGACCAACACCCACACACATGATGCTGACCCTTACAGTGAGGACACAGCTGACTCCATAAGTGAAATGTTGCCATTGTTTTCTCAGTACCCTACCGCCAAATTCTGCTTCAAGCATTAAAGAGATCACACAGAGCGTAAGCTCCACTTAGCTGTCTGTGTGGCTACCACTAACTAATCAGTGAAGGCTCCTTATTTCTCTGGGCACAGCTGAGAAAGGACTGCTATCAGTAACATGAACAGACTGACACAGCTCTTTAACTTAACAGGCAAGAAAAAAAGTGTGAAGTACAGCTCAGGAAATCAGAGTAATTACACTTTGAAGTCATGAAGCTCAACTATTAACCTTATCAGGTCACTTGGAGGAGGAACAAAAGCAGCAGCCTCTAATTTTTACACACAAAGTCTTTCACTTCTGCAGGACTAGGGGCTGGCCACAGCAATTCTATTCATGAAAACAAACCAGCTGGTCTGCAATTCTGAGGAAAGGGGAATATTTTTCCCTTAACCACATGTGATGAGATCTTGGATTCACTTCTCTTTCTGCTTACCAATAGTATCTCAGTAAGCATGCTACATGCCACCATAATCAGAGCAAGAAAGCCTTTGGTCACCCAATTCTTAGTCCCTTTTCTGCTCTTTTCACTCTCTTCAAAAGGTGTGGGTTGTTATCAGGGAACAACAAGTGGTTTGGTAGCATGCCATGTGCTTGTCATATCGATCCCAAGTACTGACATTTTCTGTTGTAATCCCTTCCCTGTATTCAGTCTCCTAGAGACAAGATCTTTTGATTCACAGAAGGGTGATTTTTAGAGATGACTGCCCCATAAATTTTACTAACAGAGTGTGTGCTCATGCCTCAGCCCCTCATGTCCCACAGCCCAGAATATCAGCTTTAACCAACATTCACCAATGCTTAAGGCTGGGGTGATTAACAGTGGGCTGTGCCAGCTGGAGAATGAGCACGTTTGCTGCTTTCATTCTGACTGCGTCTCTGCTACTCCTGCCGACAGCTCCTAAATAGCTCTCTTCTATCTAGCATGAACATATAAAGCCTGACTGCCAGAGACCTCAGCTGCCAAAGTCCCATCAAAACAAAGAGGTTTGTCTGTGAAGTCTCAATGAAGACTTGAAATGGGGCTGTGCTGTAACACAGACATCTATCATACTACAAGCACTGAAAAAAGCTTACCTGTGGCAGTTTGTGCAACAGACTCAGAGCAATTGCTCCAGAGCCACAGCCAATCTCCAGGATCACAGGATGAGGGGCAGAAACTGGGAAGCAGAGGCCTGAATTCTTCTCATACATCAGAGATTCTTCTTCCACAACTAGAGAGACGAGATCCTAACAGAATCAAACAAAGCAAGCCCTAAGGGAGCTGATATGACTCGCACCTTTGTGGTCTTAGGACTGGAGTTTGGATTTCTTGACTCTGTGCTTCAGTGAAACATTTTTGTTGCCAATTTTTTAAACACAGATGGGAGCAATGGAACTGACATGCCAAAAGTCACTTAAGCTCCATTTCCCCTACAGGGTGCTTTGATTAGTAACCAAATCCTCAAGATACAATTTCCCACAGACCCATTGAAATCTTCTAGCACTGCTGGGAAAAACAATAACCAAACAGCTGGAGTACATTATCTTCTGCAACACCATTCTATTGACTCCAAAATCCCAGCTTTCAGAATTTATAAGCTTCAAAATGTAAGATTTTTACACTGTCTCAGTATGGTATGTAATCTGGAGGCAAAGGTACAGCTCCCAACAGCATCCAAAACAATAATCCAACCTACAGATGAAAAGCAAAGGCAATTAATTACTAAATGATCCAAGCGAGCAGCTCTCTGCATGGATTTCAGATTGTGGACTCCTACTACATTTTGTTGGTATAAAGTCACATGGAAAAGATTTTCATCCATGCTCTTGGATCCATAAACATCTCTGCCATCACTGCCTCCTCTCTCCCATCAATCTCCTCTTTTTAAAACCCTTCAAATGTCATATAAATTCCAAAACAGCAGGAGAGGTATCACAGATACAGAGTTCTATTGTTTGAAAATTAATGACTAGCTATAACAGAAAGCACACGTGTGCCTCCCTCTGTCTGCAACATGAACTTCCCTTACTATTTGCTGGAGGAATCTAGTGGACAGAAACCTTATGAACACCATGAGTGCATCAGCAGCTTCAGCAGGTGCTCACAACTCCTCACAATCCTTATGCTTTCATAGCACACCAATACAGAAACAAGGCCTCCTGAAGTGGCTGTGGTTTTGCTTGAGATGTCTGCTCTTGGCTCTCCCCTGTAAATCCAGAAATTTACAAAGAATAATTGGCTTAATTTTGCCAGCAAATGAAAGACATCACCAGGAAAATTATCAAGCTTCCACTTTTTATAAGAAATCTTGCATGTTCTTGGCATTAGCAGGAATATTTAAAGGAAACATGTCCTAGCTGGCAGGTCAGCCTCTCTTCAGTAAAGCCAGGGACTTTTTCAGGAGCCAGAACTGGGTAGACTTGTACATCAGGGCAAGCCCTTCCTTAGATGTATCACCTCAACTGAGGCGCAGTGCAATAGATGCCTTGTGCAAAGCTGTAGATTTTGTGAAGATATTTGTTTTTATTGGTGATCCTTCATGCTAGGTCAATTTGCATTTGTAGTAAGGAGGGAGGGAGGATGCAAACAGGTACAAAAATGAAGCATTAGAATAGATGAGCCTCAATGAAACATCCCTGGCAGCAGAGCACCTGAGCCACAAGCTGTTTTGTCAGTATTTTCTGAGATTTTCCACAAGATGTGAACTGCTTTTAAACATATCAAAGTGCTGAGCCCCTGCACACGAGTACATACCCTGTGCTTAGAGAACAGAAGTGAAGTTTGTACTACTTCACAGCCTGGATGGCATATTTCAACATTGTCTGGGCCTTGCAAAGCCAGGCAACTTCCATTTTAATAGAACCCCTGCCTGTTGATTCCTCCTGCTGAAAGAGCCTGAAAGCATAAATGAAAAGGAAAGATTTGGTTTATTTAAAAGTGTGAACATCCTGTAATTGTTCTAGTGACATTACTTCTTCTTTAGATCACCCTTCCTGAGCCTCTGACATTTTCAATTGGGCTGTTTTAGGCCTTGCGCTTCTCCAGCAGGCTGGCCCTGCCCACAATAGCCTTTCTGGAGCCACTGGCTCCTCAGCTTTCTTCAGGCTCCCTTTCACAGCCACAGCCTTTTGTGTCCTTCAGGATTTCTTCAGTAAGAAGCACCATCAACTGTTTTCATCGTTTTCCCTTAACTCTTCTCCAGATGTTGAGCTGGGAAGAGCCAGAGATGTCTTTGCTGACCACATACTCAGTGTCAAAAGACTTCATGCTTTCTCCAGATGGTACTGTCTGCCTTCCACAGCTTTTGCTACTCTCTCCTCAGCAATGAGCTCTCTGTACTCACACCCAAAAGCTCAAGAGAAGGAACCACAGGCTGGAGGGTGCTATTCCAAGAGGCCTCTCTCAGAAGTGTGTCTTCACTGCCAAGTTCAGTGAGTGATAGCTAAGGCACCCTCAGGCAGGTAAGGAGCCACACTGCAGTGCCCATCCCTGGTCACCATGTTGGTACTGGCACTGTGTTTTGCTAAAAGCCTCCAAATCATGTATTCCTTGTTGCTGCTCTGGGATTCCTTTCCTAGACAGCTACAGAGCAAAACATTCTTACAGGCTCCCAAGAGGAGTGTGGGAAACCATTAGAGGACTGGACTACCAGTGCTCAGGTAACAACAGGGCAAAATAAACACCTTATCTACCCACTTCAGTGCAAAAATGGCTTTTGCCTTTCAGCAAGCAGCTCCAGACAAAGCAGTAGGAAAACACTTCCGCCCTGCAGACAGCCAGAGATTACAGCTGGTTTGGGGAAGCAGGTGCTGATGATTCCAAGACCACAAAAGAAAAGCCACCCAAAAAAATCCTGCTCAGCTCCTGAATCACTTTTCTAAATCCCAGCCATTTCTGGTCATTTACAAACATTTCCAGGAAATCTCTACAGGAACTCATCAGAACCACCTGTTTCCAGGGCTGATCACACAGTATCACAAGTTGCTGATTACAAATGTCCAAATGTAACCTCCCTGCAGCAGAACTACTGTCAAGGTTTACCATGAATAGTTTCAAGCTTAGAGTTTTTAATGGAACTTCTATTTCATACATTCCACAGTGAAAGTATTTTTTTGGATGTTCCTATTGAAATATGACTGATTTCCATTTCTACCACACATATATTAAAAAAGGGATGCTGGTTTCACTTAGACTTTGTATCCCACTTCCTGCCTCCTTTGCCTTACTGTCTTGGCTATTTCATGTACTTCTTACTGAGGCAAAGGCTAGTTCTCTCATAATACACTTGCTTATCATAAGAGCTCTAATTAAAAGAAGTTAATGTGACAACCTAAAGAAACTGCAGCCTTTTTCAGGTATCAGTATCTCAGTACAACCAAAATGTTCAATAATTACAAAAATGAATTCAGTTATTAAATAAATGTGATTGCCAAGCAAACCACAAGGTTTACTTTACTTGGCAAATTAGGAAAATAAATTACTAGTACAGATTATTCGATGTTGGATTAAATTTGCAGTTATGTATTAAAAGCAAGAAGCAAAACCACACCCAAACGCACTGGAATAAGATGCTTTATGGTAACACAGGCCTTGACTTACAGCTTTCACACAAAACCCCAATTTCCTCAACATCTGCAGAAGAATCAGGATACCCCAGCAAGGATGATCCAGAGTAGATGCAGGCAGCTCACTGCCATTGCACTAGGTTTCCTTTTCAGAATTCCGGAATGATTAAGTTATCCAAAACTGATTCAGAACAGTATCCTGCAGATTCTTCTCAGTATTTTTCATCTTTTAACAAGCAATCGAGTCAAAATCTCCAAGATGTCACCACCTGAAACTGATAAACTGCAGCATTTAGCAGAACACAGCAGAACCACTTTCAAATCTCATTTTGGGAGATGAAGTATTTCTGGCCATGCATTATAGTGTTCATACAGACTACAAAACACCATGCAGACAGACATTCCCTACCTCTGTGCAAGAATCTGAATCGAGCCACAGCTGGGGAGGAGCAATAGAGGCAGACAGTGCTCAAAAGTGATGCCAGTCCCAGACACAGATAAACTGGGACATCAGCAGATGGCCACAGGCTGTGGTCTTTGTGTAGGATACCCCACGTCTTCTCAGACTGAGCAGATCCAGAGCACACAAACCTGCTAATATAATGCCATCATTGCTAAAAGCCATCAATTTGATCACCAGATCTAAAGGCTGAGAGATGAAATTATAAAATTTCCATTGGGAAATAAAAGCACACATTTTAGCAATCAGAGGTAATTAACCTTTGGAATGTGTTAGGTAAATTCTCCTCAATGTGACATTCTAAACTGAAATGGCAGTTATCCAAAACAGCTTACTGTCACTCACACCATTTACAGGATTCAATACATGCTTCACTGTAGAAAAAGGCCAATTTGGATA